>CABFOW010005625.1:22191-40371 GCA_902141385.1 Timema californicum
TAAAGTTATCCTAATTCAAATTCCAATAAATAGTTACATCACGTTACGTTAATTCAAACCATAATTTCAAATATGAAAAGTTACTTTAAGAAAACGGGAATACTCTACAATTCCAAAGAATTAAATATTAACATGTCAACTTCTAATTAGCACGTAACAGGGGATATTTACGAGAATAAATACAAAAGTACAAGTCCAGCGCCCGAGCGGCGACATTTTAAAGATAGAGTATTTAAATTAAATTGACGATTAAATTATAAATACGTTAGATTTTGAAACATAATATTTTATGTAAAAAGTTTATAGTTAATAAAGAAGTTAGAGTTCAAAATTCCAATCGTCTAAGCGACGATCTTGATACATTTTACAAGTATTTCTCCAGCCATTGTCCAGCTCCATGACAATGATCTGTCGTCGATTGTTGATCGTAGAGTAGTCAATTATTGCACGCTTGCATAGCCATTATATAGGGATTTCGTTGTTATGGTGGGGATACAAAAACACACACGGTGACGTCAAAATGCCTGCAAAAAGTCACGTAGAACTTTGTTGATTTTGTTGATAGTTGTTCTCGCTCGATCGGAAAATTAGAACATTTCCAATCAGCCGATGTTTTGAAGGAGGTTCTTCTTCCCTCCGTCAGAGATCAGCTACGTAAGTATCTTCTAGCAGGCGTTGGTAGTTAATGTCCCGTTACTTGCTAGTCCATTTCGAGCGTCGGAACGAGTTGTTGATACACCGGACCTCTCTTGCCCCAGTCGCCGGTCTTGGATTCCCGTGCGTCGTTCAGCCTAGCAGGATTCTATTGAAAGCAGATTCATATTGTAAGTACTTGAATAGATTATAACATTGATTTGGATTGAGTCGGGAAATATATTGTCCAGCATTGTTATATTATGTCTTCTTAGCCTACAAGAACTACAACAGTGAACAATACTATTGTAGGGATCCTAAATTTAATTGAATATATTGGAGTGGGTAGTATGATATGATGTGACACATCCATTTACGTCAGTATGGGGCGTTGCCCAATTGTAACATTATATGACGTAATGTTACAAATCTAACACTTTGTAGTTATTAATATCTTTATGAGCATAGTTATTTGTCCTCTTAATAGACTGTACTTTACAATAGCAAGAGTTATTTATTTCAAAGAAAAAAAATCCATCCCGGAGTGCCAAAATGTATGTGCGGTGTTAACAGACGTGATTTTTCACACAAGCTTTAAATTATCAAACACAGATAAAACCAATTATCTAACATTGAACCCTACCTTTGCGAATAGTTATTGGGAATACCTGAAATGATGAGATGATATCTGTGAAACCCTAATCTTTTTTCTTGAGATCTTATTAATTATTTCACAGGTGAGAGCTTTATGGCTGTGTACCCCGAGAGCTAAAAAGACGCTTGAGCACACAGTTCTTCCCGTCATACTAAGAAAAGCGTGGAATTAGTGTGCCTAGAGCCATTAGGGGAGAAGGGTCAGTGCGATACTTTCACCTAGTGCTAATGAATATAACTAATTACACAAAGAATAAAGCACAGCTGGCTCAGTAAATATATATATATATACTAAACACCAACATAACATTACTTGTCATCACTTGCCATCACTTGTCATCTGCGAAACAAGCTGTGTGTTTAGTCTTATTCAAAATCCTATATGGCAGTGTTTAATTATTTTTTTCGGAAACACGAAAATTATGTTAATAAGTAGGCCTACTAGGAGAATAAAACTCACCAAGAAGTATTGCAAAAAGAAAATATCACCCAAATAGTAAATATACTATCTTCTAAATGCTTATTTATGTCCATAAATGTTTTTTAAATCACTTTTTATTCATCTCTATAATAATCGTGGTTCAATCACGGTCGTGTGTACTGATAGTGTTTTTTTAAATGGTTTCCCACTCTCCCTTGATTAAACTGCGGGTAGGCCTACAAAATCAACATTTCTCATCCATAGCATAGTAGAGTAGTTTGTAAATCGGCATATAATCCAAATGACTAGTATGACACGGTGCTAAAAAATCAAGGATTTGGCCATATCAATTTATTTAAACTTGAATTGCCTCTAATATTTGAATATAGTGTAAGCTTTACTTTTCTTTGACAATAGGTTTTTATTGTATATCAAGAGGGTAGGGGAGGATTGACATTAAACGTTTCATTACGACGAGGATAATCATTTCAATCTTTACATTGCTTTTATTGAATATAATTAAACATAGGTCAGGGGATTGGGTGTTAGCTATAGACTTTCTTTAAGAGATAGCCATTACCTCGTTGTCCAATGGCAGCAATGTAAAGTGTGAACTGTGTTCATCTTTTCATTCTAAAATCCATATTATTTTCGGTCCTTTTATATATTTCTTTCCACCCTTCCTGTACCTTATTCCAAATATAATACATTTAAGCCTACCTCCTACTCCTACTCCTGACCCCCTCCCCTCCTCCTAACCACCTTCCACCCCATAACCCCCTTCTTAGTGTTCCAAACTTCTATATTCTTGACTCATTTGTTTTTTTATATGTGTCTACTGCTATTTTATGTGTTCTCATGGGTTATTTATGTATGCGCATTGCTTTTTTATTCGTGCTCATTGGTTATATATGTCTGGGTAGGATTCGGACGGGAGTTGGAGTTGTTTTATTGGTGTGGAGGAGTTTATTGTCGTAGAATTGGTATGGGAAGTGGAAGTTTTTTTTATTTATTTATTGGCGTGCAGTCCACGGCACAGTGCTCCTCCCTCGGCATCGCTAGTGACCAGTAGGGGCATCTTCTATGCCCGGTTGCTTAGCGAAGAGTGTGAGATATGGTCCCCACTGCCTTTAGAACCCTTTCACTTGCCCTAACTACCAATCATTAGAGATATGTATCGCAACCTCCTCCACAACCCCTATGTGGTAATAGTTTTTCCCTGATGACAAGCGCCAGTTTGGCGGGTCAACATGACAAGTCGGGACAAGAATAGTTCGTGACCATGAATGATGTTGCAATGGGTTTACCTTGATGACTTGGTGCCAGATTGACGGCTCGACAATACAGTAATTGATCGTGACCTCGAAACCGTGAGCTATTTCAAGAAGTCATTTACCCTGTTCATATTTTGTGACAGTTTGACGGTTCGACAAGTCGATCCTTGTATCTACGTATAAGGGGACATAAATGTTTAGCGTGAATAAAACACAATATTACAAAGCATATATTTATTAAACATTAAATGTTTTACAGACATATAGTAAAGGTTTCACAGACATATAATATAATATGTATTATTCACTTTTACAAGAATGCCGCATATATTCGGTCATACGTTTTTCTACAATGTCTCTTAGATGTGTTAGTAAAATTGTTTTTAGTACACAATCCAGCATGTAATAGTCCAAACCGACAACTTGATGTGTATAGTAGGTAGAACTGATAAGATTCAGGTTTCTGATGTGCGTTTCCACCGTAGGCTGTTCGATATCAATTACATCCGCTGATTCTGTTAGCGTGTTGCATACATCCACGATGATTATTTCGAACAAATCGTTTCAATAGCGTGCGACGTATGTCGACCACATATCCCAGCGGTTAACGGCAACGTCGATGAGGTCCCACACATCACAAATACGCGCCCAGCTAGGTGCTAGATAGGCGACCCGTTTGAGTCCGGCATATTGTTTCTCGCCGAAGACGACCATACGGTCACCGCATATGTGTCTTAGAGATATATCATGATTAGTCAGACTAATCTTTTGAGCAGGTTGTGTGTTAATGAAAAACTTTGATATGACTAACTTGTAGTTGCCCAGTCCTTGTCACTCTGTGCGGTTAGACACAGCCACTTCCCTCCACATTTTTCTATCTGAACATAGGACGTAAAGTTGTTCTTGACGCTCATGCTGACGATGACTCTCTTGGCGTCGACTTCGTCCAGTGTAAACAAAGTGTTAAAAATACTAGAGATGGCGAGTGGCTCAATCGGTTTTGCTTTGCGTGTGCAAACATCTTGACATTCCATGATGTTTGTTTCGACGACTTTCGCGGTTATATTAGGCATGCCGTTGGGATGCCACTTTCATAGGCGCACGCTGATTAGACGCAGCCTCTTGAGGGGTGGTAGAACCCTACAGTCTTGAAAAATATGTTGTAATATCTCAACACTTTAGCGTCATTGCTTGTATGATGAGTGGGCGAGAATAGGATTTAAAAATTTTTCATCGGAATGTTCTGGGCGCATGAGACAGTAATGGCCGCAAACGTCTGAGGTGATGCTTTAAAGTTGTAGCGTGCTATGAGGCACGAGGGAAGTGTTTTTTTCGTATAAATGCTAGGTGTGACTTTATACGGGGTGGAAAACCATAACGGTCAAAATATTCTCCTACGCCGTTCTTGTCGATAAAGATGGTGACCCAATGCATCCCAGGCTTGGTGTGCAGATCAGTGTTGATAAAGATAGAGGAAAGTTGAGCTATTATTGAGGATAGTTGATCAGCAGGGAAAACACCCGACTCTACAGAACAAAACCACGTGTTTGTTTTCTGCGTACGTCTTATGGTGTGCGTGTCCATCTTCAATCATCCAATCTCATAGTTCCCAAACGATGGAGGCCTAACAGAAATTCATTGCAAAACTATATGCCATTCATATGGCGCGACCTAATTTAAGTGTTTTCAAAAACGAACAACCTCTGTCGTACAGATCTACGATGGGTGTAGGCGTGTATTTGACTAGAAACTTTTTCTCTTCTGCCCACTTCACGTAGACGGTTTCTGCACGCATTGTGGCACAGGAGATGAGGGATTCAAGCAGGCTGTAATCCACATAACCACTATCCCAGGGAATACCGTGGAGTTTGTTGAAGATATAGTCAGCTTGATTATTAGTGGTGGTTGAAATTTCCTCGATTGTGTGCGGTGGTTTTAACATCCCACATTGAAGTAATATACCGCATACAGATAAAACACTCAGTTCCTTGATGAAAAACTCTTTGTTGTCACCGATGAGGCTCTGGAAATCTACAATGACGCCCATGATTTAAATGACGAGTGTAAGGGGTGGTAAGTCACTTATATTAACTCCCATAATCGGTGACGATGTTTCTGTCCTTGTCGATGGTGATGATGTTGGTATACTCCCTGTACACGATACGGTTCATGATTTCGGTGAGAGCTTTGTTGAAGCTCACCTCAATGCTCAGAGAGCCGTGCCTCGTCAAATTCTAATGCGATGTCATTTGGGCGGACAGATTAGGTTTGAGATCTAAAGCCATGAAATGATATTCCTTAGGGAAGGCTTCCCGTATGATGACGCTACTTTAGATCATGAAATTGACACCCTTTCCAAAAACATTGTGTGGTAGGACCAGACATTGTTGCCGTTTGAAAAATTGGGCTGTAACGGTTTCGATGGCACTTGTTCCCCGTACACGCACAGCTAAAAATTGTTTATGACGTAGGTTGGGAATTTGAACGGGTTCTTTGGGGTGTCCCCGTTGAACGCCGCATTTAATACAAATCCCACGATGCATCGTTTGGGTAACTGTCCGGTGAATACGTTATCCAGTGATTTCCTTTACACACTCGTAGGAATGGTGAGTATTTTTAATTGCACGCGGGTGATGGGATACTTTGCAGGACTGACGTTTAATGCCTTGGCATTTTCAAAAGTATAGAAGGTACTACTTTGACACGTCGCACGTCGCACTAGAAGGCCGGCTTCAGTGATGTGAATCTTAAAGTATGGGAATTTAGGGAGGGCCATAAGACTAAACCCATCTCTGGAACGGACCAACTTTACTCTGAGCTTGATACCATTCAAAAGGCTTCAAAGGGTGTGCCACCTGTAAAGGTGGCAGTTCCTTTTTGACCAATAATATCGTTTCCGCATCGGTGCTTGCCCGATCCAAATAAGTTAGCTCAGATTTACAGTTAGCTGCCAGTCACGCTTTGGCATTCATCGAGCGCAGACGTGTTGGATAGACCTTCTGCTATTGGTTTTGGGGGGCCCAGTATGCTGTGAAGGACCGCTATCCACCCCCTCTGTGGTCGTGTTTATTTTTGCAATTGGTGGTACACATTTTGCCCTGTGACGTAAGGAGGTAAGAAAGGGTTGATAGATCGGAAAACAATTATTTCACATTTTAAACCGTAGCTAATGCTGTTGCACATCTCACCTGGTCCCTAAAATATTAGATATCATCCAACAATCTTAGATGTATTTTATTAAGGCAAAAGATATATATAGACTTTGCTGGGTGATTAATGATCCACCACTTCTTCTTAAATTATCAATCCAATATATTCTAGGAGTGTTTTCCACTCTCCCTCTAAGTAAATGCGGGCTAATTTCTCAACTATCAAACCTTTAACGCAAAGTTCGAAGTTAGAATCTTTGTTGGGTAGACTAGGGGTGTTTTCCACTCTCCCTCCCCCGTAAATACGGGCTCACTTCTCAATTATCAATCCTTTAGCATGGAGTTCAAAGTTCGAATCTCGGTTGGTCGCGATAGCCCCAATAATAAATTTGTTTTGTCCCAAAGGTGCAAGGTTCAATTCTTGTGTCCAGATGTCAATGATGTGCAAATGCTTTTACACATCACGACCTGTGACGTAAGGAGTTAGAAGGGGGTTTATAGCTCGACAAACGCTAATTTAACATTTCAAACCCTGTCAAATGCTGTTGCACATTTCACCTGGCCATTAAAATGCTAGATACCGTTCAACAATTTTAGATGAATTTTATTTGCTGTTATTAAAAGAGACAGAACCCTATATTTATTGTTGAGACAGGGTTAAAATTCCGTGTCAATCAGATAGCTTTGGTTATCTCGTTATGGCAAATATATCAAGGTTCGAATCCATGGTGAACTCAATTATCAATCTTTTAGGAATTACGGCCGTTCTAACAGACATTAACTGGGCTAAAGATATCTAGTTTCGAATCCTGGGGTGCACGCCGTCTAAATATCAGTCTCCTAGTGGGGGGAAATCGAATCATTGGTCCCAGAGTGGGCATTTAGAAAGCACATCTGAACCTGTGACTTTCAGAAGGCCACAACTGATGCGCCAAGCTCCTTGGGGGTTCATGGCTTTAACAAGGTCGTTGTCATCGTCTTTCGAAATTTATAACAATTTTTCAACATCTGATGACCTCACAAAGAGAGGGTTATGACGAAGTGAGGGGAGGGGTGAAGGGAAAGGCAGTCCAACAAAGTCTTGCGAGAAGGAGCAGTCACTGTAACTTAGTTCGTTCTGTGCCGCGGCGATGTAAAAAGGGTGAGGAGTGAAGGAAAAGTGAAAGGGGCCTTACGCCTTGATACGGTGTCAGCTGCTCGGCGGTCACACTCTTAGCTAAGGGGCTGGCCAAAGAAGATACTCCCAACGCTCACTAGTGATACCGAGGAAGGAACGCCCGTTGCCGTTGACTGCACGCCAAAAAATAAATAAAAAACAACCACGCCCGATTCCAATCCTAAGACAATAAACTCCCTTAAACCAATAAATAATACTCCAACGCCCATCCAAATCCTACCCAGACATAAATAACCAACGAGCACAAATAAAACATCAATGAACAAACATAAATAACCATTGAGCACACATAAAAAGCAATAAACACAAATAAAAAACAAATGAGACAAGAATAAACAAATTTGGAACACTAACAATTGTGTGGTGGAGGGGAGAGAGGTCAGGAGGAGGATAGGGTGAAAACCAACAACCAATGAGAGAGCGAGGGGCATGGTCACGTGATCCAAGTTCAGCATATCAGAGAACTGGTACAGGTTAGAGCACCATCTACTATTGTTATTCTCTTTGGTGTTTCTTTCATTTTTCACTAAATGACAGTTGTACGATTAGCTTATACTGAATGTTGAGTGAAAGTTAAATAGTGTTTTATTGGTAAAATGTTACTTTAACTTGAACAACTCAATCATGTTTTGAAAAGATAGAATTAATCCCGTGTCAGTATTTTAATTTTTCCCCAGCCAGCATCATGTACTGCAAATTCCGAGCCATTAGAATCGTATTGCACTCTGACTCTTTTAAATGAAAGGTCGGGGTTCTAACCCTCAGCATAGTGCACCAAGAGTGGTTTTCTAGGTGCGGTTTGCTTATCCATTTTTTTCACCATTAGGGCGGATTCACATATTCTAAAATATTATTTTCACTATGATCAAATCATTAATAGGCCTGATGATAGGCGTAATAATTAAAAATATCAAAATAGTAATGCAAAATAGTATGGCTGGCTTATGATGATTTCATCCTCCAAAGCCAACAGGTCATGTACATATTATAAATATCATCAGACCTTTATATTGTTGATGGATCATGTAACTGTATTCTAGCTTAGTTTTGGACTGGAGATATAGTGACGAGAAATTAAAGCTCTCGCTATCTGTTCTTTATTCTATCATTGTTTTGTGTTATATTTTTGTTGATGGGTGGCGAAAATTACCTTGGTAGAAATCTTAATCCTTTAGGCTTTGAGAATGGTGAATGGTTTTACGATAACATTGTTGGATGTGTATAACAATACATACTACCTCTCAGCTTAATAAAAAGTGTGTGATTCTTTAATGTGCTGTACCTAATCGTTTCTGGTAATGTACTAGCTAGCTTTAACCACCTCTTTGGCGTAAGCTTGTGCCATCTGTTGAGATAAAATGAATCCCTGTAGAGACTTGGGTCACAAACTTTATAGAGCCCATGGAATGAAAATCAATAGTAATATAGACGTATAATGAAGTATTAACTGTTTTCTTGGGTATAGGTTACTTAAGCTTGTAATAGTTACCAAATCAAATATTTCCCAAATGATCAAAGCCATTTTGTTTGGACTATTATGTATTAATATGCGTAGCGTACATACGTTTATCTAGTATCTAATATTATTAATATAACCTTTATAATTTAAAGTACTTATATTTCATCTTTCAGCTAATAAGTGGTCTGTCTAATATATTAGGACAGTGGTTCCCAAACATTTTTGAGTCACTGCCCCCTTGGTTCCAAAAACTCATGCCCAGTGCCCCCTATCCTTTTCTCTAAATAATTAATATTCAAAGTAGTGGTTTTCAACGACCCACTATGAATAAAATAGCAATGAAATTCCAGGATTGAATAGTTATTAATTGAATATTTATTCAAAATTAAAATATATTGTCTAAGTTTATTTAACTAAACATGATTGATGAGCTCGATACGGTGATAATTTTTTCAATATTGTTATATACTACATATTATTAGATACCACATTTAGTAACTAGGTAGAGTACATCACTAATCTGTAAATTCTTAATGTGATGGGTGAGCTTGACGAAATTATACTAGTTTCCCAATGTTTGGCTTAATGTCACTTAATATGAGTCTTAAATAACCACGCTTAGTAATCTGGAGTCGAATTCTTTGCTTGGAAAGAAGTAGGCTAACCACACTAAAACAACTTTTCACTAAATACGAGGTTGGAAATGCAATCGGGATCCTCTTAAACACTCTCCGTAATGCAGGATAGTGATCAGGAATTTCCTTCTGTAACCAAAACTCCTGGTACGATTTCTTAAACTTTGGCTTTAGCTCAATGCAATTTTGTAGCTCAGTAAGTTAATCCTCCATTGCTCCTATTTCTTCAATATCTAAAAATGGACTTAATACCCAGTCTGAAATTCCATCATAGCAAGATATTTGAATCGATCAGATATATATTCATGCATCATATTCAAATGGTCACAAAAAAACTTGCAGAGCATCATCTTGTATTCCAATTTTATTTTCTAGCTCAGACAAGCTTGGAATTGGTATAGATCGCAATGGCCTATATTGTGATTCAGTATAGTTGATTTTGCAATAAAAGTAGATACGAAAAATTTGGCTTTAATAAGATTGGTGACATTGCCTTGCACTGCAAATTCATTTCATTAAATTTTGCAAATAGCTCAGACAAATAATCATTGTCAAGTTTAATAGCTTTGAGTCCATTACTGAGTAAAGCATTCGTGTCTTTAAAATATTCCACAAACATGTCAAAATGGTTGTGAAAGCGTCCCAAACAGTCTCAGTTAGATAGCCAACTAACTTCAGTGTGAAGAAACAAACGTTCAAAGTCTTCATCATTCTCAGCGCAGAGCTCCCGGAATAGTCTATCATTGAGAGCATGTGCTTTAATATTAATCACTGCAGTAATAACAATGTTTAACGAATTTTGTAGGCATCCATTGATAATTTTTGCAACCAAATGTTGGCGATGAATTACACAGTTAATAGTAAATATCTTTTGCACTGTTTTTTTTTAAGTAAGCGACACACCCATGGTAGCGACCAGTCATCAGTCCATCAGTTGCACAAGCAAGTATGTTAGTGAGTGAAATTTCCTTTTATTTGAAAAACTCCTCGACAAAATGAAATATTGACTTTCCTTTAGTATCGGTTTTTAGTTGTCTTGCAAATAACAAATCTTGAGCCAAACTCTCGTCTTTTATAAAACGCACATAAGCGAGAAGTAAAGATTCATTGCCTGGCAAAGCTGTCTCGTCCAGATGTAATGCAACTTCTGTTGCCCTTAGTGTGTTGCACAGTAGATCTTCCACATTCTCAGCCATTCTTTGCACTGAATTTTTGCTGAGAGGAATCATCTTAATTATATCATGTGGTGACTTGTGTATAACAGTATTCATAACCTCACTAACCGCTGGAAGGATGAGTTCTTCACCAATTGTATGGGGCTTTCCAGACTTAGAAATCAACAATGAAATATTGTATGATACACGCAAACCACCAGTTTGTTGTTGTGAACTATTGCGAATCATTTTTAGCAATGTTGGCCATTTTTGAAACTTTTCATAAAGTGATTGAAAAAGAGTTGAGTTATTATCTGCCTTGTCAGGATGTGCCTTCTTTAAATGTTCAATGAGATGGCCATTTTTGAAACTTTTCATAAAGTGATTGAAAGAGAGTTGAGTTATTATCTGCCTTGTCAGGATGTGCCTTCTTTAAATGTTCAATGAGTCTGGAAGGATTCATGATCTCATTTAAAATACCTTTTCACATAACAGGCACATCGGCAGGTGCTGGTTTGTTGATGCAGGTATAAATCTATTCTTAACATCTATACTGGCTACATTAATTTTTTTATTTTTCTACTTCTGCAATTTCTATTCTAAAAAATACATATTGTAGGCATATATTTAAAAAAGTGTTTCTGTGTTGCTTCCTTCAGAAACTTTTTGTCATAAAATTAAATTTTGTTTCAATAATATATGTATGAAAAATTAACGTGAAAAAAAAGATTAATTCAGAGTTACATTAATTTTCGTTTTTTATATAACTTTTTAAAATGATTTTGCTAGAGTTATTTATGTACACATTTTGCAAGTTAATATTAAATACAAAATTGAGCTATAGATTAGGAATTGGTACTGAAATTAATCTTAAATCTTTTATAACCCCATATAACCTCCATTAAATCTTGTAATATTGAGTAGGTTGCAACAACTATAACACGTTAATCTCGATTCATAATCGACATGTTGAATAATTGAAAACACAGGAAAATAAGTACCACACTCAATGCTATTTTGTTCAGGACTTAACAATAAAATCTTGAGGTGACAACAAAGAGGCAAGAACACAGCATGACACTTTCTCAAAATATAATATACTGGTCTGAATATCTCTGGTGACGTGGCCTCAACTAGGGAGGGAGAGCGTGTGATGTATCGGGGAGGGGGTGAGAACGCATGACGTGGCCTAGAGAATGGATTGTATACGCGCAACATGAGCTTGGAAAGAGAGGAAGAAACTTGAAGCAAGGAAGGTATTTTGCTGGTCAGACAAAGAGGTCTAATTTCAAAACACCCCAAAATTACTCTAACTCAAGGAGTTAAATTTCAAAGACATGCAAAAAGTTTTTCATCTTACTAGGTTAACTGGTTTGGAAAATATGTAAAAAACCATCCCACAACCCCCACCCCCCACTTTACCCCTTTAGGAATGAATGTTTGAAAAATATATTTAAGAAAACCTCTCACACCCATAACTAAAAAGAATATCTTTACCTAGTTTCATCTTTCAAGCTTAAGCGGTTAAGAAGATATGAAAAATACCCTCCTCGCTTCTTTCTCTTAGGGCTTTAAATTTTTTTTGATCCCATAAAACCTTTGAAAATTTACATTAATATACATTTTCCAACCAAGTTTATCTTCCCAGCTTAATCTGTTTGGATGATATGGGATAACCACTCCTTCACACTTTACTCCTTTAAGGATGGAATTTAGAAAAAATACCAAAAATTATATCAACCATTACCTAAAAAGATACTCCTTACCAGGTTTAATTTTCCCATCTCAAGGAGTGGGGAAGATATGTAAAAACAATGTCCCTCCCTTCTTCATCTCCTTAAAGGGTTTCGAAAAAAATCCCGAAAATCTTCTGGCCCAATATCTAAAAAGAACCATCCTGCCAAGTTTAATCTTTCCAGCTCAAGGGGTTTGGAAGACACGGCTATACATAAACAAATGTTCCAACCCTGGTATATTCCCATTTAGGGGTTTAATTTTGCAATACTGCTTCTTATTGGATAGGCGATAGGAACCTTCCTATCGAATTTTAAATTACAAATCAAGTATTTCGGGAATAGAGTCAGTCAGTGAGTGATTGAGCTAGGGTTTTTTCTTTTGTAGTATATAGATTAGAGAGGTGGGGTGATAAACAATAAAATGTAAATATATAAGCTATCTGGTATAAAAATATAAAAAGGGAGGAAACTTGGAAAAACTCTAGTGCCTCCTCCCCCACCTTTACGGCATAAGCTAGGCACGTGAGTGTTAAGAATAGCTTATTTAACCCTATCCGTGACACCTCATCCTGTTTGACCAATCACACTGTACACAATTTCTAAGCTACGTGGGAATGTATTTTCGTTCAATGAGTGCTATACTGAGTGATAAGAACATTCATTGGTACACTCCTTTTATATTGAATGGTAGAAGACTTACCTTGACATATTTCCTTATGGCTCCCTTTTTCTTAATCACACTATTTTACTACGCACTCTAATGGTCCTATATTATAAGCTGAAGGATGGTGGGCCCAAGAAAGGTGAGTACGCTACCTTTCTAGTTAAATGAAGTAGTCATAAAAAGTTTAAACTAACTTTGCTTACTCTGGCAACACTCCATGACACGCCAATGGTGTGTATATATATATTTACCAGGAATGAATGAACATATTTTATAACTATTTGATGGCTTTGAGAAAAAGGTTTAATGACCCAAGAATTATTTAAAAAAAATTAAGTATGTAAGGCCAAATATCTTTTTGCTGTAGAGGTGTATAGTATAAATAGTTAATCATATTAATTAAACGTATCTATTACTCTGACGGATTTATTTGAGAGAAAAGAAAGAAGCATACAAACGAATGATTGCTGGGACGGAAATATACAAAGAGAAAAAGGTGAATGAAATGAAAGTAGTAAATTAGAGTAAGGAGCCAATGGGATTAAAATAAGAACAAAAATGCAGAATGGCTTTGAAGGAAATAAGAATTTGTCTGGAAGTGGGTAAAGAGTAAAACCGAAGGGGTTCAAGGAAGGAAAGTCCTATTACATTCAGAATGAACGCGGTGAGATGATTTAAGATGAAAACAAAATTAGATAGTGATGGATGGAGTATTTTGAGAAATGTTATTGTGAGAACATAGAAAAAGTAGCATAAATAGGAGAAATGCAATGACGAGTGAAAGAATTAACGAGCCTGAGGTGTATGAAAGTGTTAAAGAATGCAAAAGCTGTGGGTGTAAATGGGATCACCAGTGAAAGGCTTAAGTGTGGGGGTATGGTAATATTTTCCAGATTGTGTACGTTGTTCAAGCTGTATGATGGGATTTCGAATGGTCCTAATGACTGGAGGAATGCTGTCACTATTCCTGTGTACAAAGGCAAAAGCAGTAAGAGTTAATAAAAGAATTATAGGGATGTTAGTTTGTTGAGTATTCCAGACTACGTTTTTGGGATAATCTTAATTGAGATTGTGGGTGAGAAAACTAAGAAGAATATTTGGGGTTTGAGATTAGGTTTCAAGCAAGGTGGAGGTTACACGGACCAGATTTTTGCATTGCAACGAAGTAATGAGAGATATATTTCAGTAAGGAAGAAAGTGAATTGTGCATTTGTTGATCTAGAACGATCAGATAAATTGAGAATGCTTGTGAGGTCATGGTTTGTGTACAAGTGGACAATATGAAAATGAGAGTGCCTTTCTTCCATTGTACACCTAAAACATTATTTTAGCATCACTCTCATTTTCATATTGTCCACTTGTACACAAACCATGACCTCACAGGCATTCCTCATACACTTGTCGATGAAAAAACATAGGGATTTAACACAACCTTGTCAAACATCCTGTGCGATGCCAAACGATTCGCCCAAAGCTACATTCACCCTAACGGTCGCCTTTCTTCCATCGTACACCTAAAACATAATATTTACTAAACATGCTTCCACACCACACTCTCTCAGAACATTCTATAGCATTCTCTATTTATCTGATCGTTCTAGATTAACAAATGCACACTACACTTTCTTCATTACCGAAATACATTTCTCAATACTTCGTTGCAATGCAAAAATTTGGTCCTTATAACCTCTACCTTGCTTGAAACCAAATCTCTAACCCCAAATATTCTTCTTAGTTTTTTCACTCACTCTCTCAATTATTTATATATATATATATATATGTAAACGTATTAATTATTGAGAATGAGAGTCACATTGCAGAATACATTAAATCATATGGACATGGTGACAGGCAATTAAGAGCTTCGTATAAATGTACCTAAAACTTTTTATAGTTTTTGATAAGGATGGATCATTGAATAATGCCAGGTTGGTAATTATGGAAAAACGTTTTTAACACGTGGATGGCCTTGTGCATGTGGGTAGAATGTTTTGTAAAAATAAAAGGATGGATGTGGAAATCGAAACATGGGTGAATACAACTCGGAGAGCAGTTGGATGTATGTGGACTCTTGCATAGCATGAAGTAATATTGAAAGAGGGGAAAATGACAGTTATAAAATTGTGTAAACGTCAACACTGTTTTACTGATTTGAAAAGTGGGTTTGTTAGTAAAATTCAGAGAACAAGGTGAATGTGGTTGGGATAAGATAACTAATAAATGTTTGTGGAAAAACTTGTATGGACATAGTCAAATGGTGAATAAAAATGTATCCATCTATTTATACCACAAGTAAGCCTTCTTGAGTACTTAATATTTTAGTAAGTTTATTTTAAGATGCATCACCAATGTAGTAATATTAAGCTCTGATTAAATAATATTTAGCTACAAAGTTTAAGTTCTATTTTTTATTTACATTGAAATTCTTAAGTTCATTAATTCTAGAATAGGCCCCAAATTAATTACCTACGTTTACATTACCTTCATTAGAAAATACCCAATTTTATTACTTTTTCATGAACGGTAAACACCCATACATACAACTGGTATAGTGTTTTAAACAAAGAATTACAATTTTATCAACTTTTTACAAATAGTTATTTGTGTATGTGTAGGGGAAACTGTTGTATCTTTGAACATTTTTTAGGTTTTCCTTTTTCAGTTTCAATATTGGTATATATTAAAACTTATATTAAGCCATGTAGAAAAAGGGATATATAATTAATAATAATCATATGACTGTTTCTTATTTGAAACATGCTCATACCAAAAAAATATTTTTAAGAAAAACAAGAAAGCTGTTCAAAAATACAGGATCTACGTATACCTTGAAACAAACCCTCTTAGACCTTTGGAACACGTATGTTTTACGGAAAAAAAACATTGTAATCATGTACAGTACTTAACTACATAATAAATTGTCATTATATAATATTAGTGGACAAATTAAACCAAACTAACATATTTATAACCTTTAATATACGAATATAGAATTGATAATTTTCAGAAGTAACGATGTGTTGATGAATCACTTTAAAAAAATAAGTTAAACAAATTATTATGTTTCTAACCATTTATAATAACATTCATTTCTTGTAAACGTCACATCCCTTGCCCTCAGTGCCAGCATAGAGTTTATGAGATGATATGAGGCATTTTAAACACCGAATCCAATGTTATCCACTATTGTCTTGATGATATGGTTGGTTACCAAAAATACACTCTTCATCCGCGCTGTCTTCATTATCAGTAGAAACTAATGGGATGGGCTCATCCTTAGAGGACGATGAAGAGATAACACACTGCTTCCTAGCCTTTGGAGTTTTTTCATGGACTAGTTATGGATTTACTTAAGTTTTTTCTTATCTCTGGAAGCTCCATTAGCTTTGCGCAACAAGTTAATTTATGCCTAACCACTGCAGAATGGCATTTTGTTTTGATTCTCTCCTCCTTCATTTTTTTTTATGTATTCTCTCTCCGGTGGGTAGGTGACTATTATATATTTTCACTCTTTTCTTCCTCGGTTTCCTGTTTTTCTAAGTTTAGCCTAGGGAAAAGTTTGGAATTTCTCAGTAGTTATTAAATTTTCTTCCTCGCTGTCAAAATTTTTTCCAGTTTCTTAAGTTTCTGGAATATCACAAATTTCTAGAATATTATCAGTTTTTCGATCAGTTACATAACTACAAATGAAATCTTCTCCCAAAAATATGCCACGATCTAAAGGGAATATACCTGGCTGTTTGAAACTATTAACAATTCTACTTGTAGAAAATTCTCTTGGAAAAGACGTTCCCAAAATTTCAGCTCTACTGTAAAGTTCGAAAGTTACTCCAGAGTGATTCACAAGCCATGAATCCAATCCTAGATTGTAATAGGTTTTCAAAGGTCCAAATACAGTTAGGTCAAGGGGTTGCAATTTATTAGATGTGTGTGGCGGGAAAGTTACCATAACAACAGCAGAGAAGAAGCCATAGTCACAGCTTCCACGGAAAGGTGTGATTCATTATTGTCCAGGAGTAATAGCACTATTTCATCCTTAGAACATTTCACAAACATAATGAAGTGGGCTAAGAATGTCAGGAACATGTCTTCGTTTGACCATGCAGATGGTGTTGCTGCTCCAAATGGGCCTGGAGGTGCACCAAACAGCATCATATCTTTAAACATCACTGTGTAAAAACCAGCGTTGGTGGCATGTGATTTCGGATAGCGTTTATGGCTTCTATCATGGTTATGGTACTGCCCCTCTTTGCATATGTGCGGCTCTCAATCTGTTTCATCCCCTTGGGAGAAACAGTTCGTGATGGAGTTTGAACCGTCCCAACCAAATTCTATATTCATGAAGGAGAAATAAAGCCAAAGCGGGCTGGGATACTTTCAAGATTCGTAAAAAGGACATCAACATTTGTTTTGTAAGCTAGTAGACCGGTATAAGGTTGTAGACTCCAGCTTTCTCACAGAAAGTGCATCGGCATGTCTACGCATGAACCACCGCATCCACTCTTCTCCAGCTATTTGTTCATTATTCCAGCTCTCCGTCTACTTTTTCTTATTAGCAACTGCAAAATTGAATGCTAGTCCTCTCATGCAAATTTTGTGAGTCCCTAAAACATTTTAGCAATTGCTATAATATGTTTCACGAGTGTCTTTTCTTCGTCCGTAAAAATTCGCTTCGCTGCATTATTCGTGACACTTTATAGATCTTACAAGCATCTCGGAGGGCAATTCTTTGGTCAGGTGGGGCATCTGTGACAACAGGCTTCCTTTTAATTACAAGTTTACTGCGTGATATTTTATCTGAAACAATAATATTTCCGTGAATACTATCTTGCCAGCCCGAATGGTATTTCAAGATATACGAGATATCATGTTTCAAAGTACAAGAGGCTGCCATCCGAAACGAAAATATCAACTCTACTTTAAAGGTTCAATCAAAAACTACGAAATGTATTATGTTTTTTTCACCATATAATAGTAGATGTCATGGTATTAACATTTATTGGCTATCATTTACAGTTTCTCTTAAAATACAAAAACAAACACAGAACGAAATATTTACAATAGAGGCTTATAAATAAACGTTTCTTTACACGACTCCACAACTGACTGCAAAAAAAACCACAGCCGCTGTGTTGTCATGGCAGTCTGTTGAACAACATACTTCTACAAAGCGCCTTTGGAGTATAGAACTGACTAGAAATAAAGGAGTGTTCCAAGGAACACT
>CABFOW010005626.1:8875-19574 GCA_902141385.1 Timema californicum
GGGAAACATTCAGGGCAATTAGGCAATTCCTCAGTTAAAAAAAAATTAAAATGAAAGAAATGAAATTTAGTAAAAATATCATTTAAAAAAATTACAGATGTAAGCAGAAATGTAAAAGCTACTTTGGCTTATTATCACGTGTCATTGTTAATCGCTAAATCTGATAAGCCTCATACAATAGCGTAGGAACTAATACTACCTCCTGCAGAATCAAGGTGTGGAATTATGATAGTTGAGTCATCTATTAAGAAATAAACATGATTGCACACTCTCAAATGACAAAGTCAAAAGACGAATTGACGAAATGTCTTGCAGTGTTGAAGAACAATAAGATATTAGGAGTTATTCAAAGCATGTTTTTCTCATTACAACTTGATTAAAGTACAGACGTACTCGATAAGGCCAATTCATTGTTTTCCTTTCGTTTTGAGCGTGCAGGGACAGTTTGTGAAGAGTTGTTATTTTGTAAAGAGATTCTTCAAACAACATTTGAGGCTGTATTAAATGCACACAATAACTTCATTGTAAAAGAAAATATTGAGTGGTAAAATGTGTCGGGCTTAGTACTGACGGAGCCCGTGAAATGTTGGGTCATAAAACAGGCTTCATTGCCCGAGTCAAAGCAATAGCACCTGATGTTCAGAGTAATCACTGCTGCATACATAGAGAAGCTTTGATAGCTAAAAAAAAAATGCCCCGAGGGAATAAAATAACATTTAATGATGTTATTAAAATTGTCAATTTCATCCAGGCGTTTTCTCAGTCCTGTGGGAAGAAATTGGTAGTAAACACAAACAACTTTCTTACATACAGAAGTGCGCTCGCTCGCTGGCTATTCAGAGATAAGGTTCTCTCACTTTCTTACACACAGAAGTGCGCTCGCTGGCTATTCAGAGATAAGGTTCTCTCACTTTCTTACATACCGAAGTGCGCTCGCTGGCTGGCTATTCAGAGATAAGGTTCTCTCACTTTCTTACATCCAGACGTGCGCTCGCTCGCTCGCTGGATATTCAGAGATAAGGTTCTCTAACTTTCTTACATCCAGACGTGCGCTCACTCGCTCGCTGGCTATTCAGAGATAAGGTTCTCTCACTTTCTTACATACAGGAGTGCGCTCGCTGGCTATTCAGAGATAAGGTTCTCTCACTTTCTTAAATACCGAAGTGCGCTCGCTGGCTGGCTATTCAGAGATAAGGTTCTCTCACTTTCTTACATACAGGAGTGCGCTCGCTGGCTATTCAGAGATAAGGTTCTCTCACTTTCTTACACACAGAAGTGCGCTCGCTCAATGGCTATTCAGAGATAAGGTTCTCTCACTTTCTTACACACAGAAGTGCGCTCACTGGCTATTCAGAGATAAGGTTCTCTCACTCTCTTACATACAGGAGTGCGCTCGCTGGCTATTCAGAGATAAGGTTCTCTCACTTTCTTACACACAGAAGTGCGCTCGCTGGCTATTCAGAAATAAGGTTCTCTCACTTTCTTACATACCGAAGTGTGCTCGCTCGCTGGCTATTCAGAGATAAGGTTCTCTCACTTTCTTACATACATAAGTGCGCTCGCTGGCTGGCTATTCAGAGATAAGGTTCTCTCACTTTCTTACATACAGAAGGGCGCTCGCTGGCTGGCTATTCAGAGATAAGGTTCTTTCACTTTCTTACACACAGGAGTGCGCTCGCTCACTGGCTATTTCAGAGATAAGGTTTTCTCACTTTATTACATACAGAAGGGAACTCGCTCACTGGCTATTCAGAGATAAGGTTCTCTCACTTTATTACATACCGAAGTGCGCTCGCTGGCTATTCAGAGATAAGGTTCTCTCACTTTCTTACATACAGGAGTACGCTCGCTCACTGGCTATTCAGAGATAAGGTTCTATCACTTACTTACACACAGAAGTGCGCTCGCTGGCTATTCAGAGATAAGGTTCACTCACTTACTTACACACAGAAGTGCGCTCGCTGGCTGGCTATTCAGAGATAAGGTTCTCTCACTTTATTACATACCGAAGTGCGCTCGCTGGCTATTAGGAGATAAGGTTCTCTCACTTTCTTACATACAGGAGTGTGCTCGCTCGCAGGCTATTCAGAGATAAGGTTCTCTCACTTTCTTACACACAGAAGGGCGCTCGCTCACTGGCTATTCAGAGATAAAGTTCTCTCACTTTCTTACACACAGAAGGGCTCTCGCTCACTGGCTATTCAGAGATAAGGTTCTCTCACTTTATTACATACCGAAGTGTGCTCGCTGGCTATTCAGAGATAAGGTTCTCTCACTTTCTAAAATACAGGAGTGTGCTCGCTCGCTGGATATTCAGAGATAAGGTTCTCTCACTTTCTTACGCACAAAAGTGCGCTTTCTGGCTATTCAGAGATAAGGTTCTCTCACTTACTTACACACAGAAGTGCGCTCGCTGGCTGGCTATTCAGAGATAAGGTTCTCTCACTTTTTACATACAGAAGGGCGCTCGCTAGCTGGCTATTCAGAGATAAGGTTCTCTCACTTTCTTACACACAGAAGGGCGCTCGCTCACTAGCTAATCAGAGATAAGGTTCTCTCTCCCATCCTACATTTCGAAGTGTGCTCGCTCGCTGGCTATTCAGAGATAAGGTTCTCTAAATTTCTTACAGACAGAAGGGCTATCGCTCACTGGCTATTCAGAGATAAGGTTCTCTCACTTTCTTAAACACAGAAGTGCGCTCGCTGGCTATTCAGGGATAAGGCTCTCTCACTTTCTTACATACCGAAGTGTGCTCGCTCGCTGGCTATTCAGAGATAAGGTTCTCTCACTTTCTTACATACCGAAGTGTGCTCGCTTTCTGGCTATTCAGAGATAAGGTTCTCTCACTTTCTTACATACAGAAGTACGCTCGCTGGCTATTCAGAGATAAGGTTCTCTCACTTTCTTACACACAGGAGTGCGCTCGCTGGCTATTCAGAGATAAGGTTCTCTCACTTTCTCACATACCGAAGTGTGCTCGCTCGATGGCTATTCAGAGATAAGGTTCTCTCACTTTCTTACACACAGAAGGGTGCTCGCTCGCTGGCTATTCAGAAATAAGGTTCTCTGACTTTCTTACACACAGAAGTACGCTCGCTCGCTGGCTATTCAGAAATAAGTTTCTCTCACTTTCTTACACACAGAAGGGCGCTCGCTCACTGGCTATTCAGAAATAAGGTTCTCTCACTTTCTTACACACAGAAGTGCGCTCGCTGGCTATTCAGAGATAAGGTTCTCTCACTTTCTTACACACAGGAGTGCGCTCGCTCGCTGGCTATTCAGAGATAAGGTTCTCTCACTTTCTTACACACAGAAGTGCTCTCGCTGGCTATTCAGAGATAAGGTTCTCTCATATATTTTTTTGCTGCGAGATGAGGTGCAGATACTCGTATTTATTTTGGACAAACAAACTGAACATTCCTTATTAAGTGAGAGGATGTGTAATTTTGTTTGGCTGTGTAAAGTAGCTTATTTGGCAGATATTTTTTCCGTTCTCAATGTACTTAGATTGATCCTACAAGGGAAAACCCTCGACGTTTTCCAGGTTGAAAATAAAGTTGAAGCTACAATATAAAAAAAATTGCAACGTGTGGAAAAGAAGTCTTACACTTAATTTCAAGTGCTACAACAGTTCATCAATTCTTCTGATGAAGAGCTACACGAGAAATTACAGAAGATAATCATAGAACATTTGGAAACATTATTGCCAACTTTCCGAAAGTATTTTTCTGTCCCTGATGCTGGAAAAAAATTGGATCTTAAGTCATTTTACAAGTTCAAAGATTGGTGAAATGACAAGAGTTCCACTGACGATGAACAAGATCAGTTAGTGGAGTTACCATGTGGCAGTTCTTGGAAAAACGTTTTAACGACTCTCAACTTTTTGACTTTTGGTTGCGTGTACATAGTGAGCACAAAGAACTTTCAGAAAAAAATTATGAAACATTTGATTTTGATACCACTTCCAACCACTTATCTATGCGAGCAAGACTTTTCTGCTATTTATGGTGTAAAAAAATGTTAGTGTGGAATCAGACTTAAGGTCACTAAAATTGCTCCAGATTTCTATGATATTTCAAGTTACACAAGCAGTCCAATTTATCGAATTAATAATCAGCGTTTATAAATGAACAAATATAAAACATGTATTTAATATTTATTATACCTGCCTCGGTGGCGTAGTTGGCTAACGCGCTTGTCGTGTTGAGCTGCTCGGCCTGCTGAGGACGGGGAGATCGAGGTTCGAATCTCGGTCGTATGAACTGGGGTGGTTTTTCCTAAATTGTTTTCCACTCTCCCTCCACGCAAATTCGGGTTCACTTCCTCTAATTCAACCTTTCAAATTCCTAATCCATTAGAGTAATTAGTACTTAAAGCGTATAACCCGAACGGGTAGTAAGACGCGGTGCTGACATTATTATTAATATTTATTATAATATATTTTACATTTATTTAAAAAAATATTATGACTATAAGTGTAGGCCTACAAAATGATACACCTATATTTATTTTATTTTCATTTATATTGTAATTACTTTTACTTTTTATAGATTATGGTGACTAAAAAATTATTATGACTAAATTATCTCTATAATATACTATAAGTTTATAATCAGATTTTTTTTTAACATTTATCCAACACCAAAGTGTCCGGAAATAAGCTGTTTCCTGGTTAGAGGGTCCGTATGACTAAGAAGTTTGAGGACGACTGGTCTAATGTATCAGACTTAAAATCACTCCACGTAGGCCAACTAAATTAAAATGTGATATTAAGAACGTGTGTATTAAATAGGCTTCTCACTTAGTTGGATTAATTTTATATCTAATATCAGGCATACTAAAATAATAATTTAAAAAATCCCAACGCCATTATATTTAGTGATGTAGCCAGCGAAGCCTACGAATCAAAGTAGTTAGAACAGTGCAGTTCCAAGGCGAGCCGTATAGAGGTTCAGTAAATTGGTACTAGGTAGCAGTGCTTGAAAACATTTTGTCCTACTGCTACTAGAGGTCGGGCCCAAACATAATGATTAGACCAAATCAGCTATATCCAGGTCAAGTCGCACTGGAAGGTATTGTGTAATTCATTTGGGTATCAGTGTATTACTTTGTACTATTTTGTGGCAGAAAGTTTATGAAATAAAAATACTGTACACAAATTATATTTTTAAAAATCATTACAATAAATTTTGTAATGTACTCTGGGGCATAGCCCAATATATATTTAGCGGTGTGGGGGTTAGGGGTAGGACACTGTATTTTTCAAGTCACAGATAATATTTATTTTGACATTCGCCATCATTGCGTGTCGGGAGTATAAAAAGTTTCAGTTGGTAGCAACTCCAGTCTTTATTAAGTGATTCAATTAAAGCAACACCTAGCTTTCTTATTTTATTTTTAGCACCGCGTCCTACCACGCGTTGGGATTATACGCTCATGTACTAACTACACTAATGTGTTAGGGATTAGGAAGGTTTAGTTTATAGGACATGTACCCAAATTTGCGTGTAATGAAAATCACCCTCAGTACACCCAACCCAGGGATTGAACCCCGATCTCCCCGTCTTTAGCAGTCAAGTATATTGCGAGAGTAGCGTTATTTAGAGCATGCGGCCAACTAAGTGGGTCTTAACCTTCTTAAGGCTATAAGTGTCTAACAGTAGTAGTAGTAGTATTAGTAGTAATAATAACATTTAGCACCGCGTCTTACTACCCGTTCGGGTTATATGCTTTAAGTACTAATTACTCTAATGGATTAGGAATTGGTAAGGTTGAATTAGAGGAAGTGAATCCGCATTTGCGTGGAGAGAGAGTGGAAAACCATTTAGGAAAAACCACCCCAGTTCACCCGACCGAGATTCGAACCTCGATCTCCCCGTCCTCAGCAGTCGAGCTCAACACGACTAACGCGTTAGCCAACTACGCCACCGAGGCGGGTTAGTAGTAGTAGTAGTAGTAGTAGTAGCAGTAGTAGCCTTAAGACTAGCAGGCAAGGACAGCGATGTCAGTAGCCTACTTGATTATCTAAGCTTTATACACAATCTAATAAAAAAGGTTCAATGTTTGACGAGTTATGAAGTTGGGATCTTTTGAAGCGTAGGGCTCGACAGTTGGGAGAGCTACAATTTGTCTGTATAAGTCTGCCGTAAAGAAATTTCATAATCTAGAGTAATATGGTACAAAGTAATTCGAGAATTTCCCAACTCAAGAGCTCGACTTATTCACAAAATCCTCAACTATTTCAAGCTTGTTTCTAACATTGGGGAGGTGGGTGTGGGGTGGCAGGCACCCACACTCCTCAAAATACCCCACCTCAACACCCCTGAATGTACTTTACCAACTTAAAATATCGTTGCGTTTATATTGTGACAAATTTCCTTAGGTTTAAAATGTGAAACAATCTATAACATTTTTAAATTTTCCCTTCTGAGGAGTCTTATGAAATATTCATATTATGTTTGAAACCAGAGACGAAAAAAAAATTAATATTGCAAAAAAAAAATCAAAATAGAACAGATTTTAGTAAAAGTAGTATTGTTTTCGTATCATATATGTTGCATTATGTCACATCAATGACCTCTCTAAAATAAAAGGCAGTTATTAAAGCAAAGGAAATATGAAAATAATTATATTCAAACTAATATTAAACTTCGCATAACTATTGGATGAGATATTTAGTTTTATGGATTTTTACTAATTACATCTTATTTTTATTATTATTTGTATTTATTATTATTATTATTATTATTATTATTATTATTATTATTATTATTATTATTATTAGCTATAATAACCCTACAGATGTTAAATCAAGAGTTGAGAAATATATTTGGATGTTAACATAAATGTAGGTGACCTGGTGGTCTAGGGGTAAGGTGTCAGACTTCTATGCTGGTGGCCGGGGCTCAATCCTCGGTCCCGGCACAGATTTATCTGATTACCAAACCCTTCCTTCACCTCTGACAAGACCTCTTGTGAATGTGGGGAATGCCAGGCCTCCACCGTGGTTCGGATTCCACGTTAAACTGTAGGTCCTCCATTTCATCTCACAATCACCCTACCATTACACATTAGCGTAAGTGCGTATAACCCGAACGGGTAGTAAGACACGGTGCTAATAATAATAATAATAATAATAATAATAATAATAATATAACTACTCTTAATCATAATTATATTATTTGTAAATATTGTCAATGATAAATAAACTGTGTTGTCAATGTTTTATTGTAAGTAAATTTGGTAGATTTGATCCAACTAAAGGGAAGTTACATATATTAAAACAAATATTTGTACACAGATCTAAGAAACCTTTTATTCATCACAAGAGAAATATAACCATAGATTTTAGGGAAATTTTTGTTTAATTAGTTGGCATTCTTGGTCAAAAACGTACTCATCTTGAATGTTCAAAATGAATAAATCTTATTTTAATTGGGACTTCTAATCTAAAGTAAATTTTGACTTGAATTAAAGATTTATAAAAACATTATTGTGTTTTATGTAATAAGTACGTGTTCCGCATAGATCTATTATATGGTATTGTACACAATATTGACGTTGAATGTGGAGCAACATGACCTAGAGGGAAACAATGTAATTTTTATCTGAAAGGTAATAATTAGTAATACAATCATTGCTACACAATATTGACGTTGAATGTGGAGCAACATGACCTAGAGGGAAACAATGTAATTTTTATCTGAAAGGTAATAATCAGTATACAATCATTGCTACACAATATTGACGTTGAATGTGGAGCAACATGACCTAGAGGGAAACAATGTAATTTTTATCTGAAAGGTAATAATTAGTATACAATCATTGCTACGCAATAATTCCTTTTCATACAGTATGCAATACAGTTTCACTTGAAAACAGGCTTTTATATGTATATATTTAAGAAATTAGTAATCTAATTCATATTTAATTTTGATGTACAGTTCCCATATCAAAACGAATGTTTGGTCTTTTTACTACCATCTAAAAATCCTATGTTTATTTATTTATTATATTTTAGACGTGAGCTCTAGTTCGAATACAAAACTTTGAAATAACAGCTATACTATTCTAAAAAATTATTTTTCTGGCACTTTATAAGATATAATTTTCTTATTTGTTTATTCGAAAATTCTATATAGATGACAATAACAATAGGATAATTTGAATCAGGCCAAACTAATTTGTTTCGTTACTTTACAAGGTCTACATAATTAGATTTTATAACATAACCTATTAATTATTGATTAAGTTACTTTCAAATTGTATTTTATTTTATTGTTTTGAAAAATTCTCTTAACTATGTCGATGAATAGAAAATAAGGGTTATTTTAGTGTTAGGAAAGCATTGTCACTCATTCCAACTATAATTTTTCAATTTTTTAAACACTGTAAAAAAATAGTAGTATTATATTATGAACGGTCAAGAGAATAATAGATTAAGCTATAAACAGAATATAATTTCAATTAAGAAATATATTGTTTCATTTCAAAATCATTTGTCGATATATGTTAAATAAAAGTCATTCCGTGGTTTAACCAAGAAGGCTCTCTTAAAAGTTTATTCTTTAATTGCATTGAAATGTTTTAAAAAAAAATCCAATAAAGGTTTGTCGACTTGAATACAAGAATATCAATCTTGTATTTGTATTAATAATAATAATTAGCACCGCGTCTTACTACCCGTTCGGGTCATACGCTTTTAAGTACTAATTAATCTAATGGATTAGGAATTGGGAAGGTTGAGTTAGACGAAGTGAACCCGCTTTTGTGTGGAGGGAGAGTGGAAAACCATTTAGGAAAAAACCACCCACAGTTCAACCGACCGAGATTCGAACCTCGATCTCCCCGTCCTCAGCAGTCGAGCTCAACACGACAAGCGCGTTAGCCAACTACGCCACCGAGGCGGGTTTTTGATATAAAATGTTATTGTAATCATATAGTAAAGCTAAGAATCTAAGGAGGGGCACAAGCATATCATTTGCCTAAAATTAGCTAATTTTTGTTCGCATTAAGAAAAAAGGGTCAGATTATTTAAATACACACTAGGGTTAGACGTTAAAGTAATTATTTCAAGATAATAATATATCGTGATCTTAAGATGATTTAAAAACCAGTTGTGTTTTTCGTACATTGGTATTACCCGCATTGGTGGGCACGCGATCTAAACGTAAAGGTCGTCTAGTCTGGTTCGCAGGTGAGGAGAAGGTCGGAGTTGAGATTCCCGCTGGGTGTTTTGAGGATGGTTCTTTCCGAAATCAAGTCCCACCATCCCTACTAAAAAGTACGCAAATATTTCTATTAGACATTAATTTTCTTTGTCAAAACTTTATTTCTTGAAATATAACCACTCGCTTCGGTGACAGCGTGGTCCAAGGTACTACTCTTGCGATAGAGTATATCGCCGAGGACGCGCAGATACAGGTTCGATACCGGTCGGGTGTACTGAGGGTGGTTTTTCTTAAAAGTTTTCCCCCCTCTTCCATGTGAATACAGGTGCACTTCCTCTAAATTAGACCTTCCTAATCCCTAATATATTAGTGTAATTACATAGTACATAATTATATGTAAACCTGAACGGGTAGTAAGACGTAGACTATTACAAACAAATAGAAACGTGATATTGCTATTCAAAAGTCTGAAAGTTATAAAAAGATATAAAAACTATTTTATATCTTCATACGTCAAATCATATAGGTATTCTGCACCTGGCACTTTTGACAGATCACCGATACAGTTAACATAAAAATAAAATATCTACTTTTTCAATATAGAAGGGATTTTTTTTATGTTTTTAAAACTTTTTATCATACTGTCATTTCACTAACTTATATCTAAATTTTAATTTAGCCGATTTTTTTTTTCATTAATATAGCTAATATCAGCTTCATAATATATGGAAATATTTAATAATGGTGTAAGGAAGAGCTTTTATAACCTAGCAGAAATGCAACCACATTTTTCTTTGGAGGAAGAGTAAGATATAATTTAAGGAAAAATACCCTCAATCAACCCGACCGGGGATTGATCTACTCTCTCCTCATTATCGGTGTGACTCATTCAATCGAACCTTCGCTTATTTAGACCAGGCTGACACTGAAACTCGTTTATTGTAAACGTTTCTAATATGTAAACAATACAATCTAAAGGGTGACCCGGTGGTCTAGGGGTAAGGTGTCAGACTTCTGTGCCGGCGGCCGGAGTTCAATCCTCGGTCCCAGCACAGATTTATATGATTACCAAACCCTTCCTTCACCTCTGACAAGACATCTTGTGAATGTGAGGAATGCCAGGTCTCCACCGTGGTTCGGATTCCACGTTAAACTGTAGGTCCTCCATTTCATCTCACAATCACCCTACCACTACACATTAGCGTAAGTGCGTATAACCCGAACGGGTAGTAAGACGAGGTGCTAATAATAATAATAATAATACTTTCGGGGAAGCAAGGAGGTGAGGGGCGTTTAAACCCCAAAACTCACCCCTCCTCCCCCTCGGTACGGCCCTGAGTGAGATTTTTATTTTAGGCACGGGTCGAACTAGCGTCCCCACTGGCAGGGTCTCCACTGAGCGACCAATATGATGATGTTGATGATTGAGGTAATGACGATGGCTGCGCAGACCTGCAAGCACCTGGCTCAGTATTTTCAGTCCAACAAATGTTCCGAGCCCCCCCCCCCCCCCCCCCCCCCCCCCCCC
>CABFOW010005626.1:21441-40361 GCA_902141385.1 Timema californicum
TATTATTATTATTATTATTATTAGCACCGCGTCTTACTACCCGTTCGGGTTATACCCACTTACGTTAATGTGTAATGGTAGGGTGATTGCGAGATGAAATGGAGGACCTACAGTTTAACGTGGAATCCGAACCACGGTGGAGGCCTGGCATTCCCCACATCCACAAGATGTCTTGTCAGAGGTGAAGGAAGGGTTTGGTAATCAGATAAATCTGTGTCGGGACCGAGGATTGAACCCCGGTCACCAGCATAGAAGTCTGATACCTTACCCCTAGACCACCAGGTCACAAAAAAAAAAATCATAAATTATAGTGAACGTAGGGCAGTACCGTTTTCAAATATAATATTGTTATTGAATTATTTACTGCTTTTTAATTTTATTTGCACTGACTCGACGTTGTGGACAAGTAGGAAGAGAGTGAATTTTAAGGAAAACGAATAAGCATTCGCCCAGAGGAAGAGAAGAATAAATTCCGTTTCAGTGGCCGAACGGTCTAAGGCGTCACTCGTGTTAGACTGACCTGCTGAAGTGAGATCGGAGCTCGAATTCTGGTCGTGTTTACTGAGCGTGGGTTTTTCTTCAATGATTTCCCACTCTCCTTCCACGCAAATGCAGATAGATTTCTCTTAATGCTTCCTTCCTCATCCCTAACAATTAGAGTAATGATCATTGCATGCGTATATCCTGAACAAGAAGTGAGACGCTTTGATAAATAAAAACAAGTTTATTTTAAATCTCGACCTTTCGAGTCAAAGCATGAAAAAGGTAGTGTATTAGAATTAATGTATCAACATTTGCGTGGAAAGGGAGTAGAAAATTATTTAGGAAATAAAACCTCATTACACCCGAGTGAGATTTGAAACCCAAGCTCCTTATCACTGGCAAATCAAACCCGACGAGCTTGATGCCTTAGCCTGTGTGCCCACCAACGTGGGCCAGAGAGACAAACTGATATTAGTTATATTTTACTAATTAGGAAATCAACATAAGTCAGAGGTAGTTTTGCCGACAAATAAACAATTGGATCTTTGTTCGAAACCTACCGGTGACTTCTATTTAATTGTGTGTGTGTGTGTGTTGGTTTTGGTTCATCCTATATCTACAGTAGCCCCACGGCTTCTTTGGTGCTGACTGACAGCTCACAGCTGACTTCTGACATTCAACATTTAGGTATATACCTAAATTATGACTGTCAGAGGTGACAGCTGCTAAACACATGTTTTTACAGATCATATGGTTCGGCGTAGGGATACGTAATTTGGTCTGGTAACTTTTCAAAGCATTTAGCTGACAGTCAGAACCAAAGAAGTCATGGGGTTATTGTAGCTATATAGAATCGTCTACAAAGTTATGATGGTTTATTATCAAAGTGCAGTCGGTGACCTGGCGGTCCAGATGTAAGGTGTCAGACTTCTATGCTGGCGGCCGGGGTTCAATCCTCGGTCCCGGCACAGATTTATCTGATTACCAAACCCTTCCTTCACCTCTGACAAGACATCTTGTGAATGTGGGGAATGCCAGGCCTCCACCGTGGTTCGGATTCCACGTTAAACTGTAGGCCCTTCATTTCATCTCACAATCACCCTACCATTACACATTAGCGTAAGTGCGTATAACCAGAACAGGTAGTAAGACGCTGTGCAAAATAAATAAATAGACCGTCTGGCCACTGATGTGGATCAAGACACTGTTATAAGTGTCATTATTATCATAACCCAGCACTAATTGTGTGTTTACATAGCATCCCCAGAGAAAGGTTCTTGTATAAATACAACATAACCTATTATTTGCACTTGGCCCCAGCATAGATTTATCTGATTACCAAACCCTTCCTTCACCTCTGACAAGACATCTTGTGAATGTGGGGAANCGATACGAACCTAAATTCTATTCACACGATTAAATCAACAGTTGTTAAATATCTGTCATGAGCTTAGCGGCATTAGATGACCAACTTGACAGATATTCAAGAACAGTTGAGGTGACCATGTGAATAGAATTAAACTCTGTGTGTTTGTGTTATTTTATTTATTTAGAACAAAAATATGTTTTGATATAAAAACACTCACCTATTCTCGCGTCCCTTATATCCCCCACCTCAAGTTGATATATAAACATGTTTTTTTTTGAACCGGTATTAATGGTTGTCTGCATAAGTAGGGATTGACTCTGACCCAGTAGGCCGTAGTTTGATTCACACCTGCTACATTTTGGTTCCCCCAACCACCTTCTACCCCTATAGGTAGGCCACTACCACCACTTCCCTCACCTTCTTACAACTAAAACAAATGCTGGTACAGTTATTAAAATTCACACTCCGGAGTAGATTGAATATGTTATAGTAGTGTATTAGATTTCAGTAACCTACATACTAGTTTTATGTCTATGACAACTAATAGATTTTATTTTCACTATTTGAAACAAATTTTCGAGACTGAGAACTAGATTAATGAAAATAATCAATACTTCCGTCGATAGTTTTTTTTTATCTATTTTCTCCCCCAATGTTTTGTGCGTCAGCTGATTGCTTTGGCTTTCTATGTGCGTGTTAAAAGTAGGGGTAGATAGAGAGAACGAGAGAGAGGATGAAAGGGGTGAAGAGAGAACAAAACTGGTAGAGAGAGAGCGGCTCAACTTGTCGCGATCGTTGAAGCAGCTCAGCGAAAACTTAAAAATGCCGCCCGCAGAGCTCCGAATCAATACGGAGAGCCGCGCGTCACGTGACACGTTATCGGCCAGTGTGCCAGCCAATGGGAGAGCAGAGAAAAAGTTTTTGGTTTGTTAAAGAGGGAGGGGGGGAACGATGGAAAGAGGGGAGAGCAGGACGAATGTTGAAGGGCGAAGAGGAAGGGGAGCGACAGTGGTGCCATCGCTCGACTGCCGCGTAAAGCCGTTCAGTCAGTCACCGTAAGAGTAGTGACGTTGTCGGTTCGTTATCGTCTCTCGTCAAACAATGACGTTCGTAGTACGTAATCGCGTGTTTCTTCGTGTTTGAAAAGAAGGTGGTCGGAGAAGCGGCCATGGAGGAAACGCAGGTGGGTTTCACCGAGCTCCCGGCGGCCATGTTCCATAGGCCGCACTACAGGCCCTATCACACCACGACACATCTCTACCAGCCGCACCTGCACCTGACCCGTTCCGGCACCCACGTGTCGTCGCTTTATCCTGAGATCCTCGCCCTCATCTTCAGCCACTTGGAAGTGCGTGACAAAGGGAGAGCGGCCCAAGTGTGCGTCGCGTGGAGAGAGGCCGCCTACCACAAGTCCGTGTGGCGAGGCGTCGAGGCGAAGCTTCACCTGCGGCGCGCCAATTCCTCTCTGTTCGCCAGCCTCGTGAGGCGAGGGATCCGGAAAGTGCAGGTGTTGAGCCTCCGCAGGAGCTTGAGAGACGTCCTCCTGGGGGTGCCCAACCTAGAGTCCCTCAACCTTAGCGGCTGTTACAATGTGACGGACGTGGGGTTGTCTCACGCACTGGTGGTGGAGCTGCCCTGTTTGACGGTGCTCAATCTGTCGCTGTGCAAGCAGGTGACGGACAACTGCCTTGGCCGCATCGCCCAATACCTCAAGAACCTGGAGGTGCTGGAGCTGGGAGGATGCTGCAACGTCACCAACACCGGCCTACTCCTCATCGCGTGGGGGCTCTACAAACTAAAGAGGCTCAACTTGAGATCCTGCTGGCACGTCTCCGACCAGGGCATCGGGCACCTCGCGGGGCTCAACGCTGAGGCAGCCAGAGGGAACCTCTCCTTGGAGTACCTCGGCCTTCAGGACTGCCAGAGGCTTACTGATGAGGCTCTGAAACACGCGTCCGTCGGTCTCGCCGAACTAAAGTCCATCAACCTCAGTTTCTGTGTTAGCATATCAGACAGTGGACTGAAACATCTGGCGAAGATGATCTCTCTCCGGGAATTGAACCTGCGGTCGTGTGACAACATATCGGACATCGGGATGGCGTATCTCGCCGAGGGGGGCTCTAGGATCACGTCCCTGGACGTGTCTTTCTGTGACAAGATTAGCGACCAGGCTCTGGTGCACGTTTCTCAAGGGCTCTTCAACCTGAGGTCGTTGTCGCTGAACGCGTGTCAGATCTCTGACGAAGGACTGTGCCGTATCGCGAGGACGCTCCACGATCTGGAGACGCTCAACGTCGGTCAGTGCAACTGCATCACGGACAAAGGTCTGACTATCATCGCGGACTCGTTGAAGAATCTTAGGTGTATAGATCTGTACGGGTGTACGAGGATCACAACTTTGAGCTTAGAGAGGATTATGAAACTGCCTCAACTTAGTACACTCAACTTGGGCCTATGGCACATCAGATGAAACTGGTCTCTCGTCCCCACCCTCTTACGACTAAATAACATCCCTCCCTTTTGTTTTTAACGCGAAACCATTTGACAGGTTGGTCTGTTTTTTCTTCACATTCTTGTTTACGTGCAGAATGTGTCGCTGAACGACTTGACAAGAGGAGCAAGATTTTTAGAGTAATTTTGTTACACGTTTAGGGTTAAAATAATCGTTACCAATATTTAAGACTGAGCTATTCAATATTTTTTTTGGACCGGAGTTCTTCTTATTATCCTTGAATTTTCAAATATATAACGTCGTCGTGTATTTTAATCTGCTATTTGTATTGTAGCCTATCTTTGAGTTAAACAAATTAAACATTTTCCGAGAGAGAAAAAAAATAGATCCAATAATATTTTTAGAAGTCAATTTTTAATTTATAGTAAAAGTCAAATAAATTAATAATATTTCAGAATTAATTTGAAAAATTTATTTGCACTTAACATGAATCCATTTTGATAGGCTAAATTGAATGTCTCAAGTCAAGCTATAAATCTTCCCCCTCCCCCCTCCCCTCACCCCTTTCACTCCTTATTTACTCTAATGTGAAATCCAAATTATTAAACCTCTTTGGTCTTATTTTTTAAATTTGTATCTCAAAAACGTGTATATCTTCAATAATCTCTTAATCTCCTTGGTTTATTAAATTGGTGTTATTCTATTAATTGACAAATTTAAACTTGTCTTAAAAGGAAATATTGCAGATTAAATAATAATAATAATGGTTTGATTTTTTTTTAAATTGCATTTTTTAAGTAAGATCAAATTTTTTATGCATTTTTAACAAATCATTTTGCAAAGGTCTTTGCCAAGTAAAATTGCAATAATTCCAGGATTGATTCCTAATTTTGGGAGTAAGCCCGGATATTCTTCCAAACTGCCGCAGCAAATTGAGTAAATCTTAAGCTTAACAGAACCCTAACATAAGTTTTAGATTAATAGTTTACTAACCATTTTTTATATCTAAAACCTAGTCTTTATATATATATACATACACACACATCCAGGCCTCCTACACTAATGTTTTCAAATTAAGAACTAGCGGGATCGTGTTTCGTGAGGATTATCACATGCTTAAATCCAATATTATTTCCAAATTACATTTTTTCAAGCGCATCTTACTACACTAACAGGCTATACACACATTTACATCAATGGTGGTAGGGATGACTAAGATAGAATTTAGAGTAAATGTACCTACATTTGCCTGGATGGGGGATGGTAAACTATTTAAATAAAATGTACCTCCAACAATGACAGGAATTTTTTTTTATCTCACTACTATCAAGATTGACATCAATTTTCAAAAGTGTTAGACATTTCTATGAGTGAAACTATTATAGGATTTAGAAAATACAAATAATTTTGTCAGCTAACTTTGAAGGCATTGAAAAATGCAACAATGCCTATGCTATCTATCGTCATTGATACTGCCAGTGATGACAACAGCAGATCAAATTTTTAGATGCAAGAATTTGTTAAATAGACACCTAAATCTGTGTGGCAATCCCATATTAAAATACATTGCTCTGCGATTGAACACACACATCTTGGGTGGAAAACGTCTACTGTTACTTTTGATCGAATATTCTTTACAAAAAAAAAATAACCCCCTACTTAGCATTGTTATTAATGTGAACCATTAAAATACTTTTATTGGCTAGTTTAATAATGAATTAATATGTTTTTATTATGAAAATAACTATTCTCTAAATGTGTTAATCCATCCAAACATTTATTGAAATTTAATTTTCATAGCCTTGGAAGGTTAGGTTAAGTTTGGTTGATATTTTTTTTTATAGATATACAAAATTGTTTTCATTAAATTATAGCTAGGCTATCAGATTCACTCACTGCCTCCTGAAATAGTTTTCATTAAATTATAGCTAGGCTATCAGATTCGCTCACTGCCTCCTGAAATAGTTTTCATTAAATTATAGCTAGGCTATCAGATTCACTCACTGCCTCCTGGTTAGGTATTACTTCTTAGCAACCGATACAGATACATACACAACAACTTTTCATGGAAATAACTAGTATATTTATGTATTAATCCATCAACATTTTGGTTATTGTTGAATTTTAATAGACCAGAAATTTGAAAGGTTAATTTAAGCTTGGTTGATTTTTATTTAATTAGGCTATAAATACACGAATAATTTTTATAAAGTTAATATTTAAATTAAATGTTCAATTAATTAATTGCCTATTATTTGACTGGCTCATAATTTTTTTGTGTCAATTATAGGTAAATTATAAAAGTAGGCCTATTTTCTAAAAAAAAATCACCCCTTTTTTTTCTAAATAGCAGCAAGCGTTTTTTTGATCTCAGATGTTAACTCTAAGTAAAGTAGGCACCTATTGTTGATGGCTTGAATTAATGATTTGTTAAAATTTAAAATAATTTTCAACTTTAGAAACATGTATTCATACAAGAAGGCTATAACTTTGGTTTTAACAATGTCATTATCCCTTTGTACTATATATATACATATATTAATTACGCTTGTGGAATAGGGATGATGAAGGTAGAATTTTCAAGGAAATATTCCCGTATTTGCGAGGAGAGATAGTGAGAAAACAATAGAGAAAACCACCCTCATTAGACCCGGCAGCGAATCAAACCCCGGAATCCCTTTTTCTGGTGAATCAGACTAAAATAATAAGCTTTAACATTTAGACTGCGTGTCCATCGGTGCTGGTTATTACTATTTACTTCTTAAACACCTTACCATAGTTCGTTTCTTCCCCACAAAATAGCAGGTGGTGGCTTACACCCCTTTAAAGATGTCCTTGCAGTTTGAGTAACATTGTTTTTATTTTATCTGTACTCTCAGTCACTGCACAGTGATTCTTAACCTATTATTACTCACAACCTGCTAAATATATTAAAATATTTTCAACGTAGTTTTTACTAGCATAAATCATTATTCATTAAGATTTATTCTAGAATAGTATCTTTATTTACTTATTATAGTAACAAACAAACAAAACAAATATTATCTTACCTAAATGTATTTAATAGGACCTCTCTTGTTGGACACTTTCCACTAAGTTGTATATTATGGTTTCGATTGTATTACTTAATGCTATTCGCATGCAGGAGTCGATTCAGAGTCGATATCACTGCTTTGTTTTAATATTCACCATTGTGGAAATTTACATGCAGGAGTCGATTCAGAGTCGATATCACTGCTTTGTTTTAATATTCACCATTGTGGAAATTTACATGCAGGGGTCGATTCAGAGTCGATATCACTGCTTTGTTTTAATATTCACCATTGTGGAAAATCCCTTTTCACATACATAAGTAAAAACAAATGGCAGAAAAAAATTTACATGGTGGTGGTTAAGAGATTGGAATTATGTGTTACTATCCATGATTTCTATTATACGTGCTTCCCCTTACCTCCATTACCCCAGAAAATTGGGAATCTACTGTACTTACAAACTTATGATTATTGAAATATTTCTTACAAAACGTTAAATTTAAGATAATCAACTTCATTAAAAAGCAAATAATATTTTTGATTAAATTTTTTGAAAACCCCCCCAAAAGGGCCACGGCCCCCTGGTTAATAATCACTGCGCTAGACTGTTAATTAATCACAAAGTCAAATTTAACAAACTCAATTTAAAAATGATATAATTTTGGCCCTATGGGGTCTCAAATCCAGAGCACCTAGAGCTTTAGATAGAAGTGTTTTTTTAATTGTTTCAAGGTGATGGTGCACATTTTTTTTTTATCAAGTTGGAGCTAATTTTAACTCCAAAACTATTCTAAAAAGAACTCTTAGTTGCAAAATTTAATTCATAAGAACATAAAAACCTTTTGTTCCTGTTTTATTTATATGTATGCTCTGCATCATACTTTTAGTTCTGACTACCCACATAGTTTACTCTAATGGGGTAAGATTGAGTAAGTTAGAATTTAGAGTAAATGTTCCCACATCTGTGTGGAAATAGAGTAAGGCCATATAAGAAAAAAACACCAGAGCTCTTCACTCAGATTGGATTCAAACTCCGATCTCTCGGTCACTTTTTAAACTCCTCATTTAAGGTTTGATATTTAACTAAATTCTCAAATGAATTAAACAAATTTAGTGCACACCTGTAAGCTATGTGTATATTCACATTGACATAGAAAAAGGCTTTTAAAGGTAAATATAATATATATAGAGAAGCCAACATTGATCAAAGGTCCGGAGTCATGGTGGGTGGTTTCCCCCATCACCTCTACAGCTAATGTGGATGCATAGCCGGTAAAACTATCCTCCCAATACCTTATCAAAAAGATAAAATTCTTAACCTGCATCTGTGGGTATGCATTCTAATTATCAAACTTAATCTCGTTTAGCTGGTCTGGGTGTAGATACATTATTATTATTATTATTATTAGTACCGCGTCTTACTACCCGTTCGGGTTATACGCACTTACGCTAATGTGTAATGGTAGGGTGATAGTGAGATGAAATGGAGGACCAACAGTTTAACGTGGGATCCGAACCACGGTGGAGGTCTGGCATTCCCCACATTAACAAGATGTCTTGTCAGAGGTGAAGGAAGGGTTTGGTAATCAGATAAATCTGTGCCGGGACCGAGGATTGAACCCCGGCCGCCAGCACAGAAGTCTGACACCTTACCCCTAGACGACCAGGTCACCTGTGTAGATACAGACTGGGCCACAGGGTAGTTTTTACTAAATGGTTTTCCACTGTCTCACCATGCAAATACAAGTATACTTCCTCTGAAATTCTGCCTAACTCAGCCCTACCCCATTATTGTAATTAAATGTGATTATATCAGATGGGTAAATATAGGCTAAAACATGCAAAACACAAAGAGGGGGAGGGTTTTTAACCTATATTAAAATAAAAATTGCCATTGAAAATGAGTTTGGGGTTCAATTTCAGATCGGGTGTACTCCCAATGGTTTTTCACGCTCCCTTAATGCAAATGTGGGTATATTTCCTCACATCAACCTTCCTCATCCCTCTAAAGAGTGGCAGAGAATACACTTGAATGGTGAAGCCTTGCTCCACACAAGGAGTTAAAGGAGTTTACATTACGTTTCACACATTAATATAAGCCGCACAAATACCAGGATGTGGTGGAAAAAAATTAGCCTTCTATTTGAAAATCTAAATATTAATTTCGTTAGCAAACAATTAACGTTACTAAACGATAAAATTTTAACAAGAAAATGAGAAAATAAGTATCTGATCCCCCATTTTTCTATGACACATGCATAAACTGCTTTCAAAATAAAGGTTGGTTATTCAAAAACAGGCCTTTGTGTCCACTCAAGCATTTGTTGCATGGCTCGAGGAACATTTGAATTTTAAGTTTCTGGGAGACCATTTTATTATTTATTGTTTAATTTTTTTTAATCATTTTTAATATGATGCCATCAAATTGTACTACTATAAAGCCACACGGCTGACTCACTCACTGACATTAATGTTTACCCACTTCCAGATGAGCTAGAAACTTGAAATTTGGTAGAATTATAGCTTTTAGCATGTAACCGACAGGAAAGTTCCAAAAAGTTAAAAAAAAAGTTTTTAACCCTTGAAAAAATTCAAAATGGTGAAGCAACTTTAAAGTTGGTGCGGACCTTTCTTTGGAGGTCTCTTGAGGCTAAACGGTAAGACCTATCAAAAAATGGCTCTGGAATTACATTGGTTAACATGCACTTGCAAAGAAAATGCACTGGGGGTTTGGGGCTGTAGCCCCCAATGAGCAAAGCGAGTTGTTTCAAATACATTCACGTTCAAGGGATTGGGTACTATTTCATTTTATTAGCATCTAATCTATGCACTCATAAATAGATGAATAGATCATTCCATTGCATATTGTGGGATAAACATTCAAGAAAATATACATAACTATAGATTATTACATTTTTAATTCCCTCTTTACATCAATGATACACCTTATCTGTGATTGTGTTTTGTTACTGGGTTTTTTTCCGGATCACTGAGCTAATATTATATTGTTTTGACTCCTAACTAGGTTGAAACATATTTTCCCTCAATCCCGCCTCCTTTAGGGAAAGCATGCATCATTGATTCATTGATTCAGAGCCAAGCAAGTATAAATCTAGCTTCCAATCACTTACCCGCCTCGGTGGCGTAGTTGGCTAACACGCGTTGAGCTCGACTGCTGAGGACGGGGAGATAGAGGTTCGAATCTCGGTCGGGTGAACTGGGGGCGGTTTTTTCTTAAATGGTTTTCCACTCTCCCTCCACGCAAATGCGGGTTCACTTCCTCTAATTCAACCTTCCCAATTCCTAAATCCATTGGCGTGATTAGTACTTAAAAGCGTATAACCCGGGTAAATGCTTTTGTCCAAATTTCTTATTGATGAATAGATATCTAAACTAGTCATTAATTACCAAAAGGCACTTCTAACAATAATATATATACCCTAATTAAAGTTATGAGATCAGTAAACTGTTGAATTTTCTTATGATGAATATTATTTTGGCCAGAAACATTGTAAACTTAGGTTGGTCTAAACTAAACTCCATTCACGGTAGGAATTAACTCTCTGAAAGGTCTTTTTTCCTACCAATATCCTACTATATAATAGATTTCTGGTAGGGAAAAAGGCCTTTCAGAAAACAATTCCTACCGTGAATGGACTTTATGTTTCTAGGATTATAACTACACACCACAAGAGATTATTTAATCTTGCCAATACTCTTTGCTCTTACATATTCATTGTTATATACAACGAATGATGTGCAACTTGACAACGAACTAAACAAGAAGTCCGGGAAGCATACAAAGGAGGAGTGTTTTTATGGAACTCCCCCTGTCCCAAAAATATTATTTATAACAAATTTTTGTATTACTCATCAATGCCTAGGTTAGCAACTCATTGGAATCTTATAAAAATAATAGCACCTACAATCTTAATAAGTAATTTTTTTAAACTACTTCAAGACGATCCATTTTTTTACAAACTTCTATTGTAAGACTATACATTGAGCCACCCCATGTAAAAAAAATCCTCTTTCTTTCTCTCTCTCTCTCTCTCTCTCTACACACACACACACACACTTGTACTTGGTAGGCATAAGCATTGAAGTTCTAAAAACAAGCATAATGTAATACCTTTATAAGTTACTGTTTAAAAAAAATATGTTTGGCCTATTTTATAAATGTTCTTATACAGAACAATACATTAAAAATTCTTAACAACTTTTTTTTTGGCACCAAAACATAATCATAAAAAATAATTCAAGTAATATTTTATATAATACTGGAAAGAAGGTTATAATTTGGCAATGATAATGCAATTTTAAGAAAAATTGCTAGACATTTAGCTAAATTAAATTATTGAAATCAAAAATATCTAATGATCTAATAATATCTTAATAGGTTGTGCTGTAGTTAGGGATAGTTTACTTAGGTGAGAAATTAAAACAGGGGATTCAAGATAAGTTTATAGACCTATTAACTTGAACTGACTAAACATCTATTTCCTTTTATCACCTATAATTGGAAAGTTTATTGAGTAGTGTAATACAATTTAGTGCATTGCCTTTTATTTTAATATAGACCTACACAATAATTTGATAATGTTAGAGACTAAATTAAAATAGTGATATACAGGCCCAGGAAACATTTGGTTTGGTACCTAATACAATCATTTATTTATCTTACTTTTAATAGCATATTATGGCTGAATAAAATCCAAATTATTATGGTTTTCTCGCACTCTATCCTTTTTGCTCTGCAAACTTTCTCAATCAATTGGAGAGAAAGAGAAGAAAATCCAATGAAATCTGAAAAATAAAAGGTGTAATTTTTTTTTTTTTATAATTTGATTATTGTAGACATAATAACTTATATTATTTCAGAATCACTGTTAATTTATTTTTAATACAAATTCTATTCAAACAGCTCATATAATATCCTGCTGATGAAAATTGGCTTAAAGGGGTGGGTCTGCAATAGGGCTTGTATTTGTCTCATTTACAATGAACTATAAAATGTCAAAGGATTCAGTTTGTGTATTTATTATTAGAATTAATTTAGCCTATGTTCTTAAACGCCTCGAGGAAATCTCATTTCACTATTGTAATCTGTGATTCTATACAGTAACTATGGGATGCGATTTTTTTTTAAATGAATAATGAGAATTTGCTAAGAGATAAATAAATGTTTACTTTTTTCTCTCATTTTATATTTAGATTAACTATAAAGACCTGATTTGAGATTGAGCTAAATATCGTAGTTAAGTTAGTTATTTTGTTATGAATATTAATAATATTTTCTCATCAAATTTTCTAATTGTTGTAAGTAGGCCCCGTCTATTTTAAAAGTCATTTTATTTTAATCGTTTTTTGTTCCTTGGAATATGAGTTGATTCAAAATGAAACGGTAGAATGTTGAATAAAAAATGTCGTATTTTTTCAGAGAAATATAAGACCTGTATCAAACTAAATGAACCAAAACTGTTTAAACTAAATTTTAGATGTGGAACTAAAAATAAAAGTATTTTTTTATCACAAAACTGTTTTGATAGTCTAATCGATATTTTGGCTGTTTAATTTCGTGTTGAAATAATTGGTCTGCTGAAATTTTGAATGTGCAACCTACAGTTTGGTGGTATAGTCAGACATTTTCTCTGAGTGAGAGGAGGTGGGGAATATTATGATGTAAAAAAAGCAATTATTTCTGTAATATTATCGAAATGATAATTTTAGGAGGACTTTTAATGTGTAAAACCATGTTCATGTTTATTTTAAGACTGAAATGTCTTAAAAGCTAACATGGACATCTAACACATCTACATTATATAAAGTCTTACTTTATGTGTTTTAAACCCGTATTTGCAATCTTGGGAAGGGGGCAAAATGATCTGTTCGCCCCCCTCTAGAACCCCTTTCACTTGGGTGCCCCAATGCTTGAGTTTAAAAAATGATTTTATTCTGTAAAACCATATATCACTAGGCCTATTTTAATATTTAAAACTATTAGTACAATCATATTAAAATGCTATATTAATTTCTCAAATAGTTCTTCTTTAAGTACATACTTTGATATACAAAATACACTTAAATTGTTTGATTTAAAAACAAAAGTGAATTGACTCAAGTTTTCCGAGGTTTATTTTCAAAATGTTGAGCATTTCTCATGCTATATAGTTTTTACAGTAAAATACTTTTTAAATGCTTTTATTAAAATATTATTTAGAAATATGTCAATGCCAATTGACTACACTTTACATTTCAGAACAAACCATCCAAAATATATTTTGTTTTAGGTCTAATTATGCTATTTTACATAACAGCTCATTCTTATAAACTGTGGTAAATTAAGTTGATTTTTAAAGATGATTTTCATGGACCATTTTACTAAGGTATCATTTTTGTGTTACAATCTTGACAGACGTAGCCCAAATCATTAACTAAACTAACGTAAGCAGACTTATATAAACTGTGTATTACTTTACTGTGAAAAATGCTTTTGAACATTGTTCGAGACATTCCCAAAAAAAAAAGTTGATAGGCACTGTCATATTATGGACCTTTCAGTGGTGGGACAGTGATTTAAAAAATAAATATACTCTATTATTTTCTTCCTGACAATTTGTTGTGATGTGTTATGTACAGGAACATTTATTCTTGTTTAGTTTGTAAGTTGTTGAGTTTGTTTTTTAAGTGCACTTTGTATGAATGACTCAGAAATTATAGATCTGTTTGGTTTTTTTTTGGTAGGTGTTCAAAGAGATTTCATTTTTGAATAAAACTAAAACGTTATGTTTTGTTTGCATTTGTAAGACTAATTGGTAGTGAATGTTATGATGGAAGTATTGATTGTTAACATTGAAGGGCCTATTGTATATGATTTGTGATAAATCAAAGAAGGGTTTTTTCTGGTTTTTGTGGTGTGTAATAATTGATATGCTTTCATTAGCGTTGTATACTCCTTCATAAGTCAATATGCAGGATGCTCAAAAAGAAATATTTATTTTTTTGTGAATGGTTTTTCAAATTAAATTAATTACATTACATTTACAGTAACCCTTGTGTTGAAAATATTGATTGAAAGAAATTAAATTGAATTAAACTTTTGAATTTTATAACGCTTAAAAGGATGTATTTTTGCCCAAAGTAATAAGTGATGTCACAGTATTATCAGAGAACACACTCCATGGTACAAATACATCTTAGAGAAGGGGAGGTAGAAATTATTCGCCATAGGAGTGGTGGTAACTGACAGCAAACAGGTGGAAAAAAAGCTAAAATTAAAACATAATTAACCACAAATTGTTTTTTTTTATGAAAGTTTTGACTGCCAAAAATGACAACTGAATGTTTGGTTTGGCAAATCATATGGTTTGGCGAATGAACACATGAGATTATATCTGGTAACCTTTGCTAGCTGTCAGCTACCTCCACTTATATCGTGGATGGGGTAATGTTTAGCTTCTGCGAAGCTTGCTTCATTTTGTAAGCTTAACTCTATATTATCAATTTAGTCTGTCTGTTTCTTTGAAACATGACCAATAATCATGAATGGTTGCAGGAAATTTATCAATTTAGTTCAAATCAAATCATTTATTTATAATATATATATATATAACATTGGAAAAATAATTTTAAAATTATTTGTAGCCTATATACATTTGTATATAAAAGTACAATATTTGAAACTAAATTAAGACTGGGAAATGCAATTAACCACCCCAACCCCTGAATCTTGACACTAGGGATGATTCCCTCCAGCCAGGATAGTTCTGTAATAAACACACGTGCAAATATTTTATCAAAGAATATTGGGATAATATTACATCCTATGCACTAAAGTTAGTTTTTTTGATCATAAAAAATAGAGTTTCAGATTGTTTAGCTTTTTATGCAATTTGTAAGTGATCCGTATCTATTTTATCTTTCTTTAATGAAATATTGATGCATACAATACAAAAAAATAATACGAAATGCCGATTTAAATACACAGCACATATGGCTGCGAGTATTTTTCAACTTTATTAATAAGGTAATAAATACTACAATGAGGCTTAAGATATTTTACTGGCACGTTCTGAAAAAATCACGGCTTGTGCTTGTCTAGACTTTCATTTCCAAATATATTAAGAGTTATCACTAAAAAGATGCATATTTGACTACACTTTATGTTCGTATCAAATTAACGATGGCATCTTGAATTAGCTAATTTATCTGTGCTTCCCTACTAATTGACTGTTTCAACCAGGGAATGTAGATTTCATAGTCCGGGATCACCTTCTTTCTTAAAGAGTACGGCAGAGTTTCAAGCAGGCTTAATTACTGACTACGTTTGCAGTAATTTCCAGTTTGTTTTGCGAGCAGTACAATTTCATTGTAAAATTTGTTGTAAGACTTATTTCGAGTGCTAACATCAAATGCATTTTGTTATGTTCAAATGAGTTATGTTCAAATCTTACCAATATTTTTTTTATATAATAATAGCAAAATTTCAAACCAATAGCCTATATATAATCACAACATAATACCTTGATTTTCTAATGAACATACATTTGAAGCACCTTTTAGAAAAAACAAACCTATTTTTTGTAGTAAACATTGATACTGGTAATGTTTTATTATATTATTAGTGGTATTTTATAGGTATTGATACTATCAAAATTGACAGCTGCATATTACATGACTTGACATATGAATACGTCAAAAGTAGATCTAGTAACTTTTTATAGCTGTCAAGATATGTCCATTCATAAGAAAATTGGAATATACTTGAACTAGAGAATATCTCGAAATTAATTGCTATTATTGATCACACAATCACACGCTAGTGTTTCTTACTAAGGACTATTTGTGCGAGTGCAAATAAAGAGCTTAATAAATTTAAAAAGTTGGTTAAAAAACCTTTTATTTCTGCTAATGGGGTCATGTATCATGTGTGAGTCATGCCCCTATAGTACACCATATATACCTTGGTGAGTATCAAAAGTTTGTGAGACTAGGTGAGTCACTGAGAGGCTCCCACACAAACTCATTGAATTTCCATTGATTTTGATCTTGAAATCTTGAAATTTTAACATTTTTATAAAGATAAACGATGTGTGCTCTTTTTATCACTGAATTTTGTTGGCGACAACCTGTATAGAGTGGCATAGGTAGGTTAAATTTCAAAATTTGTTTTTAAAGCTGTCATTAGCATAATTCTTAGAACAAAGTCTGGAGTATTTCTAGTTATTGCTTTTGGACTGAACAAAGAGGAAAAGCCTTTTGGTAAAAACATTTTGTTTTTAATTGCACCATAAGCTTACTTTGCATAAATAGCTTATTTTATGCCTTTGGTGAGTGGTTTGAAGTGGCTTCGCAGAAATAGACAAACCTTTGTGGAGATTTCAGAGTTTGATGCTATGGTAAAACCTTGTGTTTGATTCCGAAAAGTTTGTTTTTATAGTTATAAATTGAAGCCGTTTTTGAAAGGTTTTCTAACCAATTCCAAATAACACTTATCGATTTAGTACATTCCGTTTATTATGTTGAAAAGTTAAATTTGTTAGCTATTGGAGGTGATATATTGGAAAAACTGTGAATCATTATTTTAATAAATATAACTATTAATGTGAGATGAATATTTTGTTTTTATTTATTCACCATCATCTGAACCATTTTGATAATCACAGTGTACACTTTGTTCCAGTAAAATATAGACCTACACATTTATTCAACATTGTTTTATGGGGCAGCTTAACCTTTTCCTTTACATACATAAATGATGTGCTGAAAAAGGTCTTCAACCATTTTGTTTAAACATTTGTAGAGTCACGGTGTCAAAAAAAATAGCTGACTTCCATTCGGAGTTCTCTTGTATGCTAGCCACGTTTTGTGATGACACTATACTATAAAGCCTATCAAGACTCTTGAATTACAACAAAAATATTCGTGAATTGAAAAATTACATTTGGAGGCGGGAATTGAACCAGGGCTCAATTCGCGCTTCCAGGTGTCATTGGTCATTTTACGGATATGATATTCGATATGGATTATATCCATAGCCTGGAGGTGACCTGGCGGTCAAGGGGTAAGGTGTCACACTTCTGTGCTGGCGGCCGGGGTTCAATCCTCGGTCCCGGCACAGATTTATCTGATTGCCAAACCCTTCCTTCACCTCTGACAAGACTTCTTGTGAATGTGGGGAATGCCAGGCCTCCACTGTGGTTCGGATTCCACGTTAAACTGTAGGTCCTCCATTTCATCTCACAATCACCCTACCATTACACATTAGCGTAAGTGCGTATAACCCGAACGGGTAGTAAGACGCGGTGCCAATAATAATAATAATAATAATAATAATACATAGCCTAAAGATAATTTCGCTCTCCCGAGATTTGCTATTTCTGTGCAACTTATTGTACAGGTGTTTGCTTTCTTACACATTACAACATGGAAATTCAGCGAAAAGGGTAAACAGGCTTTGTCAATTTTTAAATTCAGGTGCATCACACACACACATGTTATTACAGCCCACAAGATCAATCCTGACAGCTGAATATGATTAAATCAAGTGAAAAATTAATATCTAGACATGTTATTTTGTTTTTGTTTTGCTTGAATAGCATCTTACAACCCATTTGGGTTAAACGATGACACAGGAAGTTAACCTGAAACCATTGGTAGAGAGCATCACCCGCCTCTTTGGGGTAGTTAGCTAACGAGATAGTTTCGTGTTGAGCTAGACTGCAGAGTATGGGGAGATTAAGCTTCGAATCTCGCTCGGGTGAACTGGGGGTGGTTTTTTCTAAATGGTTTTCTCCTCTCCTTCACGTAAATGAGAGTTCACTTCCTCTATATTCAACCTTCCCAATTTCTAACCCATTAGCGTAATTAGTATAATCCGAACGGGTAGTAAGACGCGGTGCTAATAATAATAATATAGTGGAGAAAACGAATAAAGAATATTATAAAATCATCTTACGGAGCTTGCGATCATATTGGCGAAACCCGTAGCACAGTTTGAAAAACGCTACCCTAAAGCAATGGCTACCGCATTTTCTATCAATTGGCTTCACGAGACGCACCGCTATTAATTAAGAAGAATAAACATATTTAAGTTAGCTACTAACTAAGGAGGAGAATGTTTGTTGTTCAATAAGTTGTTGCATATAATATTGTTTATCTTGTACGTAATGTCGGAAACAATGACTACAGCGTCACTCGTGACACGGCTGTGAAAGAAATACCTAGTTTTAAAAGTGCTGATATAGTGACTGCAAATCACTGTGAATAATCACTGGTATAAATCACTGCTCTTATAAAATCAAGGTCACTGTTACCACCCATATCGTAATATTATTGTTTCGCTCATCCCTAAAGTGATTAGGGGTTAGCATGAAAACAAAGTTCGGAAGCTTCCGAACATTTATTTCCGGTGTAAGGTGGCTACACGTTCCAAACCGCACCGCAAAAGGGCGGAGAAATGCTCTCTCGACGGTTCTTCCACGCCGGTGCGGACCGTGTAGCCACTCGCATTTAAAAACATGAAAAGTATTCCACTGGAAAAATGCTGTTTTGTTGTAGCCGGTTCTTTTGCCTACGGCCACGC
>CABFOW010005627.1:7005-25797 GCA_902141385.1 Timema californicum
GGTGAGGCTCTCATTGAGCCTGGATTAGCTGGCGCCATTGAGCCTATCTGTCTAGTTTCGCCACGTGAAGTCCGTGTGCTTCACGGATTTTCTCAATGTTTTGTGTGGTTCCGAGAAGTTGCGGGCGGGTAAACCTGACTGAGGTGCTGCATGACAATGCACTTTGGATCCATAATACTTGCTATTTACACTGCTTTATGGCAAGATGCAGGAGCTAAATTATTTCTACACAATACTTATCTAAAAACAGTTCATGACCGCAAAAATAAACAATTTTGAGATCTTGTCACATTTATTTTATTTTTATTTACAATCTCTCCGCGGAGCACCTGGAGAAGTTTCGCGGAGCACCAAGTGCTCCGCGGAGCACACTTTGGGAACCGCTGTACTAAACCATTTAGGAAAAAGCACCTTCTGTACATGTGACCAGGTATTCGAACCCCAATCTTTCCATAAACATTACCCATGTTGACTAAATATTTAATGCATTGGTGGACATGCATACTTAAGGGCAAGCTCATCTAGTTTGGTTTGCCATTCACGCAGAGGCCAGGGTTCAGCTTTAAGTTCTACCTTTTTCACCCTTAGCACATTGGACATGGGTGTTATTAAATGCCAGTAGTCCAAAAGGGTGTTAAGAAGTGATGCAAAAATCATTAAATATATATAAACTATGGTCAAAATATCTCATAAATGGTCCTCAAAGATTCTTGTAACTACAAAACTTAACCATGGGTATTTCTAAATGTTAGTCTTACAAAGTAAATGACCGAGCGAAGCAAGGCTCTGCTTCAACTTGAGCATTTGGCATATCATCTGTACTTGTTGTTTATCCGGATGTTTAGATATTTTGTTACGAGATAAATGTTAAATGCATGGACCAATTCTACCTAAATTTGTCAGGAACATTATTTGAACCTGGGCCGAACGCTGTAGGAATACGGGATTTCTGTTTTTTTACCTGTGTATGTCAGTTTGTTTGGTCCAAGAAATCTGTCAAATGACCAATTGACCAATTTTAACAACATTTATCAGGCATATTCTTTGAACTCAGGCCAAACGATGTGTGTACATAGTTTTTCAAACTAGCTTTCTGTTTTAATGTGGCAATCACCCAAAAGGTTTTTGGTTTAAAAGCTTATCTCAAATGAGATAAATTTGTAACTCTAAGCAATAGATCGAGTACATAGGTCATATTTTTTAATTTTGAGCACGTAAGGCGAGTATGACGTCTTAAACCACAATAACAACGTTTACTCTCCACGAATAGAATGACCTATTTAATATAACATTAATTTGTTTCCCATATCATGTGATCACAAATATAAAATATAATCTAGAAATCGAATGAGAAAGTATAGGAGATATTTCAATTTTAAATCCAAAGAAAAATGTTAAGACTGTAAAGAACATCAAGAAACGAGAGAGCGGTCCACTGTCCACAGAACTACTGGTAAATAGCTGTGTGAAGTATTATCAAACTCACCTCACTCTCAAGTGCTGACGCCCTCACGCCACAGCCACAACTGAAACTCGCAGACGAAGATATCCCCACACCCCTCCAAACACCAAAGGAATCTGAAAAACCTCCCCGAAACCGATGACAAATTTACGACAGTACTGATAAAGCTTAACGGGAAACAGAGTGGTAGCATTTTAACCTTAACTTCTACAACATTTCCCTTTTGTAGATATATTTTTTAGAAAAACTCTCGGAAATGAATCACATCTTCCACTTGAGACCTTGTTACTGGAGGAATGGAGGGGGTAAATGACCTCTTTCCCATGAGGAAATGGGTATCATGTTTTGCTGTTGGAGTAACTCTTGGAGGAATCGAGGTGGAGAAAGTGGGGGGAGAGTTATAGCCCTCCTAGAAATCCTGTTTAAAAGTTTTTAAAACAAGGGCGTGGTATGGCTAGAAGGTGGGGGTAAGGAGTCCTATGACAAGATGTCAGTTGAGGGGTAAAAAAACGTTGGTCCGAATTGGAAAGAAGTATTCGGGTTGGGGGAAAGTAGTCCCTGGTATCCCCCCCCCAACACCACCACCACCACCACCAACCCCCCATGTCGAGCTTGCTACACTTGACAAGGCACAGATGATTCCATGAGGTTGAGGGGGCGAGGGGGTCATAGGTCCCTTAGGATTCTAGTGGGGTCACATTTTTAAGATTTAATTTTTATTTATTTCGAAACTTCCTTTTCTTTATGCAAACAAAACTCTATTTGTATATTTGACCCGACTTGAAACTAAATATTTTAGGGATGGAAGAAGATAAGACTAAATTTACCCTAATCAATAAGATCAACCTCGATGAACTCACGGTCTAAATGTAAAGTTCATTTAGCCTGGTTATTATGGTGAAAGGCAGGTTGACGTTCAAATCCCATCAGGGTATATTAAGCGTGTTTTATCCTAAATTACACTCCACTATTCCTCAACGTAAATGCGGGAAAGTTTATTTCTAAATTCTACCTTCCTTACTTAATCCTAGCCCATTAGTATAAATATGAAGGTCACTCGGTCGGGTAGTAAGATATGGAGCACAGAATTGGATAGTTCAGCTATTATTGTGAATTGTGAATACTTTGATAAAATGTATTTTCAAAACTAAAAAAATTACAATGCTAATAAAACAAAAAATCCACCCAACCCATTTAATGAAGCAAATATTATTATTTATTATTGAGTTATTGTAGTCCCCGTGATAAATAGGGAAGAATATACAATAATATTATATCTTGTCATTGCTCGAGTGAAGAAGAGCAGATATTCTTCTACGTTCAAAAGAGCCCGCCTCAAGCCAATATTTATACAGACAATCCAAACATCGCTTTTTCTAGTACAATGCAAGGTTAAAAACATGAGAAAGCTTCTAGCTTTGAGACGGATTAAATTTATTTTTCTAAAAAAATAAATAAAAAAAATCGCACTTGTCAACTTGAAAACGCACCATGGAAAGTAAAGGTTTTGAAAATAGTTATTTATATCTGGCTCTTGCTGATTTAGAAGTGGGGGATACAAAAATGTGTTTGGGGTAGTGAGGGGGGTGAGCTTTAAGCTCCAATCCCCAAACACAGGCAAGGCCTAATAATCGAGCACATTATATAGTTTACATATATGTTACATCCCATATGAGTAGCTAGAGGAACCTACCTCGGTCCTGGTAAGTGTTTAAAGAGTTTAAATCATGATTCATTATAATTATGTGTATGGGCACGTCTCACTAACAACAGTTGAGAAATTACAGTTCCCGGAGCTAGTATTGGGTATGAAGAGTAAGGGGCTGCTATCCTAATTTAACTTAGCTTGTAAATCGTGTAAATTTAAATATATTATAATCCACAATTGAGGAGTCAAACTCCAGTGAAACAGGCACAGAGGGTAATATAATAATGTAAAATAATGTACTGTAAATGTTGAAAACAAATAAAAACGTTGGGGCGGTTTTCTTATGGGTTCAAACCTTTCCTGTATATATTATAAAAAATCTCAATGGGAGAGCATTTGTGCTCAAAACTAAGTAGACTGCGTTTGGATCACGTGTACATAATTTTAAATAATACATGGATTGGATCTTGCTCCTATGTAAAGGTAAGATACACTAGTATAATATAATCGACTCTATCTTGAATTTCTACAAAGTAAAAATTTAAAATATTTAAGTGTTGAGAAAGCAGGTGGGGTACGAGTGATCCCAAGTTAATTTTAAGTGTGGTCTAAAGATCTGATGACCCCACTTCCATTGAGCTTTTGTACAGCTAATAAAAATAAACTAGGACACTAGTAGTGGGTGGAGCCACCTGACCTAACCATCGTCGCTAGGCATCTACCCTCCCCTTTAAGTCTAAAGAGTACTTTCCCTTGTTAAGGAGATAGTGTACCTGGATGACTTATTGTTTAACAGTATGAACAAAGTGCAGCTTCATCGAGTCCCTGACCTACTAGCATCCATATGAACGTCGCTGAATAACAAGTCATCTGTAGAACCCACGCAACAGATCATTCACATCAGTCTGAAACTGGAAACTTTCCGGAACCACGGTCTCCCGGGTTAAGACCTACTTGCGACACACAACTCAAGCGCACAAGAAAGACCTGGAAAGGATCGCGGGCTACATATCCTGGATTGTTTATAATCTCCAATGGCCTAGCTACGTCGTAGCCCGCGTTCATCGAGATTTTCCTACCTTAGCACCACGCCTGCTGGACACACAAAGGTGGTGCCGAAGTGGTGCAGGGCCATGCTAGTGTTTGTGACAGTTTTCTCTTACGCGACAACCTGGACGGTGGTGGCCTCCAACCTTCACTGGTGAAACAATTCACCGAAGCCCTATAAATCAAGACGTTGGAGATGGTTGCCGACATCGTGGCTATTTTCTGGGTCTGACGGGAGCTGGACCCAGTGGATATTCGTGTTGGTGTAGACAACTCCACAGTGCTGTACGGACCTACCACTGGGGAAATTCTTGTGTTCAAAAACACACAACTGTGCCAGCTACACCTGTTCACCGTGAACTGGATGAGGGATATGCAGCTGGATACCTTCTGTGTCTAGTCTGAACTAAACCCTATCAACAATGCTTCACGCAGAATAAAGTTACAAGAATTGCGAGATGATCCAAACCTCATACAAGTTGTGAGAGAGTTTGATGTAGCTGATATATGACTGTGTACTCATGTAAATTGTAATCTGTATAATAAAGGCATTGCTAGCTCTCCTCCTCGATGGTGGCTGTCCTAATGGACCTTACTTCACTCCAACGCACCATTTAATATTCCGGCGTGGGTCGAGGGATTTTCGGGATCCAGTCGCTGTCGGGAAAGGAGGACAAACAGTCGCACGTCACCATGCAATGGCTTTCCAGGGAGACCCGTCAGCATAAAGTCTCTATACTTTATCCAGGCAATGGCCGTGAGGGGGATACTACCACCACCTTACAGTTTTTGAGATGTTATTGGCATAGGTACCCTATTCTTTATGCTGACAGGACCACCCATTTCAAAAACAAACAGCACGAGATCATAGAAACGTGCTATGAAGTGATCATATCTTGTGTAGAAAGCTTAAGAATGCCAGCTACATGGTTGTAGAAATATGGGAGTGTATGTTTAATGAAATGAAACACACCAATAAGGACTTGAAGCAATTTGTGATCCAGCACAAAGTTAACAACAAAGAGTCCCTAAGTCCCCGGGATGCATTCTTTGGTGGACGCACACATTTCATCAAGTTTTTCCACAAAGCAGATCGTTCTAGTGGGGAGGCGATCAAGTACTTGGACGTTTGTTCTCTGTATGCTTACGTTCGTAAGTACAAAAAAATACCTCGTTAGTTATCCAATTATTCATTTAGAACCAAATTGTCCGTTCATAGTAGTGGAAGGCATAGCCAAAACTACCGTGACGCCTTCGCGAAATTTATTCATGCCCGTATTGTTGACATGGATGCATGTCAAACTCATGTTTATTCTGTGCCGTAAATGCAGGGTTGAGAAAATTCAAGGCGATTATTGGCACGATGAAAATAAATATTGTTGGCTGACGCGTCTTGGTGATTGGAAGATATACGTAAATCAGTTGAGAAGAGGTACACAGTTGAAACAGTGCATGAATTGATGAGTAAAATGATACTCTCTTAAATATTAAACAAGAAGCCAGAGGGTGGCCAGAATGGTGTATCTCGCAAGAGAAGAAATTAGGTTACATTCAAAATTACGAAGAAAGAGAGGAAGTAAAACTCAATGTCGGCTCTGTCTGTAAAAATAACCCGGTGTCCGTAAATTGACAAAACTATTTTTGAATTCGTTATGAGGAAAGTTTGGGCAAAGACCCGATTTACCACACGTAGTTATTGTCAATGACTATCAGGGAATCCTAAAGTACAAGGACCCGTATAACACAGTAGACAGCGTCATTGACGCCAATGATGAGGTTATATTCTTCAATTCCAAAGATACGTATTATGCGATGCGTCCTAATTTTAACGCGAGTGTCGTGGTGGCACGTTACATTACTGCTAAGTTGCACATATAAAGAATCCTTGAGTAAATGGGAGACTCCGTTTTGTAAAACGATACCGACACCATTATATTAAAAGAACATCCCGGTGATTTAAGTCCAATGACTGGAGACTTTTTGGGTGACCTCAGCGACGAACTTCAGAATTATGGTCCGGGAAGCTACATTAGCTCCTATGTATCTAACGGTCCAAAAAACTACGCGTACCTAGTTTGCGTTGGTGGAGATCCCACCAAAGGCTCGTGGGATCACCATAAGCTATGGCAAACGGAGCGATGTTAATTTGGACGTCTTGAAGGCGAACGTCACTGAGCCGGCTGCGGAAAGGTACATAAATATCCCATATAAAATTACAATAAACGATTTGGCAACTGTATATACTGTTTCGCAAACTAAATTATTTCGAACCGTGTATACTAAACGGTGGATCAATGATTTTTATAACAAGTTGCCGTTTTGGTTTCAAAGACCTTGCAAATGTGTTCGCCACGGCTAAAAATTAATCATTTGGATGGGATGAATGATCACCTTTAATACAAATGCAATGATACGCCACTCCTCGAAGACTAGACTTGATTTTTACATATCTATTTCATGCATGGAAATAGGCGTTAGTTTTTTATTTTTATTTTATTTTATGCCACCAGACTAATTTTATATATTTTTATTTGCCAGTGCAAGCCTCCTGCTACCTGATTATCTATATACCTGATTTTGTATATTTGTGCAAGCTAGTACCGAGGCCACTCTATGATGATGAATCAAGAAACTGTAAATATATGAATTCTGTGATAACTTCATTGAAAAAAATGGAAATTGTAAATAATTTAAAACTAGTAAATGAATATTATATAACTATGATGTATGTGCTTTAACGTCTACAGCGAATCTCCTTCTTTTTCTATAAATTCCTGATCACCTAATTCATAGAATTTTTAAATATATCATCACCTAGTTTTCATAGACGTTTGAAATATATCATTATTAGTCATGTGTGGTTTTATTAGACTCAGAAATCAAATGCTTGTGAAATAATGTTTGTAAAATAAAGTTTGTGGGTTTAGTAATAAATCGCAGTTCGTGAGAGCACAATTGTAGTTTATTTACACGACAGTACAAATATAAATATTGTTTATAGAAAATAACATAATAATAGCTACTATGTTCAACATTAACGTTTGTGGACACAATGAACACGTATTTTCATAGTAAATTGGTATATGTACGTATTTTCAAATTGACATGGAAGAAACACACAACATTCTCCATTAAGATAAACAATAACTCTTCTGACCCTATATGTTTATCATCAACAAACTATGTTGCCTTAACTTTTCTATGTCTATTGAAAGATTGTATATTATTTTAAGTAAATATTCTTTTATATATACTCCCACACACTACCGACAACCCTCTTCCTGCACAGAAGTAGCAGTTACACAGTAGCCCCATGGCTTCTTTGGTGCTGAGTGACAGCTCACAGCTGACAGCTGATGGCTTTGAAAAGTTACCAGACCAAATTATGTATCCCTACGCCAAACCATATCATCTGCAAAAACATGTGTTTAGCAGCTGTCACTTCTGGCAGTCAAGATTTAGGTATATGTTGTCTGTCAGAAGTCGGCTGTGAACTGTCAATCAGCACCAAAGAAGCCATGGGGCTACTGTAGCAACCCGGAAATTCCCTTGGCAGGATGATGAAACACCATGACCTACTTGCACGAATTGTTTCCGGGTCATCAGCCAGAACAATCAACTAACTTGACACAATAACAGGTTTTGTTCACGGACGGGGGTGTCAATTTATTGCTGGTTGAAGCATTTTGTGTCAAAAAGTCTGGTGAACATAAAACAGAACTTGGAAACTAGTATATCAGTCAACCTTTATCTGATTCCTGCGACAAATGATCATGATAAGGATGCCAGGAACCATTGAAAGAGCTAATCACAAAAGGGCCAAAATTTAGTCCGGCAGTGACCCAACACTACCGCCCTGGAACCCAAAATTTTGGAGAGCACCAGTAGCATACCCTACCCCATGGGCTAATACCCAGCGCCAAAACCCCACAAAATATAACCTTTTATTCTAAACGACATATTGACGGTAGTATATATCGAGCTATCCTAAACGACATTTATAAGGTAGACCGACCTAAGTCCCCAGTACAAAATTTTAGGTTTAAGATCCCGGCTCGGTGGGCTGAGTTCAAACCAATATTTAGGGGAAAAATGCCCTAAACCTGTAATGAATTCTTAACCAACCCCACTTTAGTTTTTTATGGCTCACTGTGAAAAACATGAGTTTTTATGGAGGAGGCTAGCTAGGGTTGCTTTATTAAAACAAACTGTATACTTGATCGAGTAAATATTCGTTTATGTATCTCTGCACAATCACCTTCATACATTGAAATAGCACATAGTTACGTACACATATTTCGCAACACCTGGAAAGTGGAGGTCCTCCGTGCCCTATTTTGAAGGGGGGTTAGTGAGATTTAATTGTTTGACAATAAGAATAATAGATATCAGAATGTGTGTAGGGGTGGGATAGACGCCCAAGGGCGATGGGTAGATAGTCCCACGCATTACTGACGCTTTAGCTTAATTCTAACGTATCTTTCAAGATACTTTAAACGTTCCTGGTTTGATTTCTATCGTGGCCAAACATGCCTGACGTCGCGTAGCTCTAATATTAGACTGTAACGCGGCTGAAGGGGAAATTTGGGTCAGAAAACCTGTGGGTGGTTTTTCCTTTAATGTTTTACACTATTCTTACACAAAAATGCGGTCACATTTCCCCTTTAAATGCTATCCTACTCATCCCTAGCGTATTGGTATTGGTATGGCTCTAAAGGGTAGTATGACGCGGCGCACACAAGAACAGAAAGTTCTCTATAAAACCATAACTATTTTGTCCGTGTTTTGTCTTTCAGGTTCCCAAGTTGGACCCCTGCTAGTAGTAGTAGGCTGTCAGTCCCTACCGCTTGTAGAGGAATTGTCTGCTGGAGACACACACTATCTGCTGGATCAAGACAACCCAGCAGACTCAAAACAAAGCGACACACACATCAGTGGCACGTTCTCTACAGACGTGAGATGACCTGGCCGACATGAGCAAGTCATAAGGAGAGGGCAGCTACCAGACACAAGGTGGTCGCAATAAAACGCTCCACAAAAACCGATAAGTGGATTTATTTCCAGTCATCTGATTTACACTAGTTTGTTTTTAATGATTGATTATACAGTTCAACTTTTATAGAATGGGTTTTTAGAAAATCCTATTAATTTTTTTGCGGACAGCATTAATAACACACACACACAGACAGATGTATATATATCAAAAGTGATTTATTGCTGTAAATCACACGACTAGACTCATAAACACGAGAAGGTAGATATAATACATTTTCTCTCTTCTTCTTATGAAAATTGTACTGTAGAAAGAGCAACATTAAAGTAACCTTATTTGAGAGTTCAACAATTTACCTAATTTATTTTCATGTCGTCATTCCTCAAACAAAGGTTTATATAAATGTCAAGTTTGACAGATGGTGTCAGTTTTCACAACCATTGGCTAAATTTAGTGCCAATGTGGGATTCTATTGGATTTTTATATCTTTAAAAAATGTATACACAAGTGATCTTAATATACACCCCTTGCATCACTGAGCAAGTGTACAAAGTATAATCTTGTTTGATCTTACGGTGGTTTGGAGGTCCAGGTTGGAATACCCGGTGGATACCCCACTGAATTGTTTTCCATAAAAGGTTTTCCACTCCCTCTCCTCGCAGATGTAGATACACTGCCTCTAAACCCTACCTTCCTCATACATACCACATTAGTGTAAATATGTGGATATCTCGGATAGGTAGTAAGACATGTGTTGGTCCAGAACTAAAATAAATTGTTTAAGAGCACTAAAATGCGATTGCTGAGGACATCTTAAATAAACAAACTTATCTACTAATAAACAATTACCTGGTTCGGTGGCTGCAAGGTCTAAGGCGTCACTCTCTGAATGCTGATAACAGGGATATTGGGGAATCCTGGCTGGGTGTACTGAGGATGTATTTTCCAAAATGGTTTTACACCCTTCCACCATGCAAATGCAGGTACATTTCCTCTGAATTCAAAGCTCCATGTTATTAACTCATAAGCATAATTAGTAGACTACATATACGTATAGCCTGAAAATATAGTAAGAAGTAAAAAAACGCTATGTTTAACAGTAAATGTATTATATTTCTGGAGGTAGAACTTGTAGGCCTATCTTTTGTTCGATAGGGCTCAAAACTTACATAGCTTACACATTAATATAATAGAGAAACTAGCTAATCACGTTTCGCGATTGGCAAATGTAGCCCAAAAAAATCAAGAGGCCATTTATAAACAATGTAACGCTTTTTTCTTTCCTTTTTAGACCCTTCTCCCCCAATGCAACAGCATGTAAACATTTTAAGGCTGTTTGCAAGAGCAAGAGTGAGTGGCGTTGATCTTCATTCTGCTAGAGTACGTCTGTGCAGACTGCCCGACAGCAAGCATATCAACGCCACTTCACTTATTACTCTTATACTTTAATAATAGGCCTACTTAGCACCGTGTCTTACCACACGTTCGGGTTATACGCTTAAGTACTAACTACGCCAATGAGTTAGGAATTGGGAAGGTTGAATATAATGGAAGTGAGCCCGCATCCACGTGGAGGAAGAGTGGAATGCCATTTAGTAAACCACCACCCCCAGTTCATCTGAGCGAGATTCGAACCTTGATTCACCCGCCCTCGTAAGTCTGACTCAACATGAAACTAGTACGTTAGGCAACTTTGACACCGAGGCGGGTTATCTCACTCTTCACTTTAACTGATTCTTGTTCTTGAATACAGCTCTTCTTCCTCTAACCTGTGACATGTAACTTTTCACATCAAGAGTTGAATGTCATTATTTCACAGGGAAGCTTTTTTGAGACTAAACAATGGACTCAGATTAAAGATGAATTCTGAATAGTATGCAATCACGAATGTAAAGATAATTTCAAAGAATCTTATAAAAATTCTTAATTAATTGTATTTATGGTTTAAATTCACACACAGACGAGTATTTGTAAAACTATCAAGCTTTCTTAACATTATTTTCAGTCTTGCAAAGAAGAATGTTTCAGCTTTTCAACATTATAATTTAGGTGTAAGATCTGTGTTAGATACCACTGTGCTGTACCCACTCTCCCCCTATAGCTCCCTTCTACACCCTTATAACCGCCAAGTGGTTTATGGATGACACCCAACACAATAACTCCGTAATTTAGAATTTGTTTGGAGCCATATTACATCTAATTTGTGTTTCTGTCGAATTTATAATGAGCTACATATATATTAGATCAAATACGGAAATAATTAGGGTAAAGCTGGAAATTGTTTTGATCCCTTTATTTATGGGCTCTGATGAATATACTAAGTTTCCCCCTTCGAAAGACCTCTGCGTTGGCCACCATATTGGAAAAATGGAGCAATATCAGTTTCTTCGCCAATATCTTCGTTTGTGTCCATTTTACAGTGAAAATACCAATATCGTAGATAATTAAATCTTCTATAAAAACGGTTAAAAGGACTTATTCGCTAACACCTATAGTTTCGGAGCAATATCCACGAGAAGTGTGGTACTCTCCCACAACCACTCAAAATATCGGAGTTCGCTCGTTGCATATCGCTATCTATGTTTAATATTACTCTAATTCAATGTTTTATCGAAAACTAATGCGGATATATAAATATTTACATACTAATTTTCAGCTTTTTTAAACTCGTTTCCCCACCACCATTCAATAGCGTTTATGGCGCGTTTAAAAAAAAGATTTTATCCTATGTAGGCCTAATCTACATAGATTTTTTTAAAAGTAATTTATCTTCGTTTGGAGGTAGATGGCTGGTCAAAATCTTCTGCTCCACGGTCTTCTTATTTTCTACGTAGTTATCGTGCGTATCACTGTCAGATTCCAATTATTGAAATATTTCAATCTCTTCAGACATAAAGTGGTACAATTGGATGTCAATTTCTGTATCAAAACTAAGGTTATCTGAAATGTCGATATTTATGCACGATTGTCCCAGACAATTGAGACAAATCGTGGAACGTCAATACCCAACTTTCCGACAGCTGCGAGAAGCTCTACACCCTTTTGTGCATTCACAAGATAAATAATTTAGGGGCTTTTGTGGAGCTGTATCCTTAACTGAGGTAGTCGGAAGAAGTGTTCACCTAACCCAATCTAGTGGGCTTTTGGAGTTCCAATACCATAGCTGTATTTGGTGGTACGTTCGAAAGGAATGTTGACGTACAGCTGTCTGAGTAAGGTGGTAGAGAGGCAGGACTAAATGAACTTTTCAATAGATACTTTGAAAATAGTTGGATTATCCAACAAGCTGTCATCGATCTTGGCTCTGTAAAGAGCTGTGATGACCTGTTGTCCTGGCACGTCAATCATACATGGATGTGCATATGGGTCCTTGAAAATCTGCACGATTGTCTGCAAGTTCTTGTCTTTCTTCAATAACTTTACAGCCTTTTATTTCCCCTGTCTGAATAATGCAGAAGTTGTGTCGCAGCCACTAAATACGTGTAGAAACAACACGTCTCTTACATTGTTTGGCCATTTTAAACTCTTCAAGGAAAATATCATCTTGTCCGTTTCACCTCTCCTCGGCTTCATGTAGTAATTTTTTTCTGGAGGTAGTGATAATGCTGCTAGCAGCCCCAAAAGGTCTATGCCTTCGCTTACTGCCATTAAACAGTCGTAATCGCGTGATACATCAATTGCGGTATTGATAATTAGACAGTCAGCATCTTCATCAGCTTGTTTAACGATGAATTCCACTTCCAAGTTTTATAAGCTGGCTTTTATTCTTATTATTAGATATAAATTTTTCTTGTGACATAGTGGTTGCCATCAACTCATCGAATAGTAGCCTACATCAATGCCAGTATGTATGTTCAATCGACGAAAATGTTCGTTTGGAGGTGCAAAGTTTAATAATACAAAAACAATGAATTAAGGAATAATATTAAAATTATTTATTCACCCTAATTATTTAAGGGGGGTTTGGACCCCCTTGGTACGGCCTTGAATAATGATATATATGCAACAATTATAATTAAAAAATGTTAAAACAATATTCATCATAGACAGCGATATACGGCGAGAGAAGCTCGATATTTCGAGTGGTTGCGGGAGAATACCACATTTCTCGCGGCTATTGCTCCGAGACTAGGTCTTAGCGAGTAAGACCTTTCAAAAGTTTTATGGAGAATCTAACTATTTTCAATATCGGTAATAACTATTTTCACTGTAAAACTGACAAACCCGGAGATATTGGCCAAAAACTGAAATTTTGCTTAGTTTTTCAAATATGGTGGTCAATATAGAGGGCTTTCGAAGGGGAAAACTTTGTATGTTTATCAGACCCCCGAAATAAAGCGATAAAAAGGATTTACAGCATTATCCTAACTATTATTTCTGCTAAACTACCTTTGTGGCCCTCCGGCACCTGGGATATATGTGGAGAATTTTAGCCGCTCTGATGACACAGAGCGTTGACTTTGAAGGTTATCTATACCCGATTTTGGTTGGAAAAACAATAGAAAAATTCAAACATATTTATTTTTGGCCAATATTGATAGCATTTTACTATATTACGTGTGTTATTACATAAGTATGGATAATATCTATTATAAGTAACATCTGTAGATAACATGACTTGATGTATGGCTATATTAAAATTGTTTGAGTAACTAACGCCTACTGTTCTTCCTAACAAACTCGTACTATACACGTACCAGCAATGAGATTAGGTGATTATAGTGATTATGGAGGCGTGAGTCAGTGGGAGTCTTAAACCTAACTTAAACCTAATTTACCAACCCCTGGTGAGATAGTTCCCATAAGAGAAAAATACCCAAGGTACTAGCCGGAAAGATAGAACTGTTCCTAATTTTCAAGCGTACACGCTCGAGCCGGTACAGTCTAGTTTACAGGCGCCAGGCAATATTATAGTATATTGGTTCATCAAGAGCTAGGAAAACTTCTCAAATTGACACGATATTTGACTTTTTTCTATTATTGATAGGTTTAACACACCTGCTACTAATGACCTAATTTAATTAGTAAGACCATACTTAATATAATGTATATGTAAACCCAATATGTTAAAATACTTCAATATTAAAATCAAAGTAGGCCTTTACAAATAGGGCTCATTATTAGCTTGGAGAGAGGATGGAAAAACCATAACAATGAATCAGTTAAATCCACCCTCTAATTAACTAGGATTAGTCTGATAATTACGCGCTCGCCTGCTATGTAATCGTATGGCCGAACCCTTAGATTCGTAACCCGCTGCACTGACCAGTACATCCCGGGGTCAGATAAAGGGAAGAGGTAGAAAAGGAGGGGGAGATTGAGTGCTGGACGGAACGATTGAAATAATCCGGGGAATAATAGAGGTTTGGACAGAAAGAGATAGAGGACCGGGAGATGTAGTTGATAGAGCACGCAACTCACGCGCGCGCGTGACCGGCCTCCGACAGGGTAATTTCCTTGCGATGTGCCACTCCCCTCCCCTCCATTACCCCTTCACTCACACACACTCTCCCCCCTCATACCCCATTCTTGCGGTACTTTCTCCCAGAGACTCCGCCCCACCAGACAAAGACACTTCACGTATGACGGGTCACGTGCTCAAGTCTACACCAACGCTAATTTGCTAATTATTTTTACTGAGCTCGAGTGTAAGAATTATCGGGATAAAACGGGTAATTTTTCAATTAAATGCATCATCATTTACATGGATATAGGGAATTTGGAATACCACATGTGAAAAAATTAGCATGATCCCAGCCAAGGATCTAACTCCAACTTCCTGGCCCACCAAGTCATCTACCGCTCCCCAAATCCTGCCTGACATTCAGTTTTTTTTAAGGCGTCAATCTCACCTTGTCTAATTTGTGGATGTCTGGAACTGAATATCATCAAGTCGTAATGAGGGTGGCGTTTTGTAAATGGTCTCCCAATATTTATTCACTCAAATGAAAGTACATTTCTTCAAAAGTGTACCTTTATCGTTCCCACCGCATTAGAGTAATTATATTACGTATAGCCAAGATTGCTAGTAAGAAACGATGGGAAAAAAGAAGAACGTTTTAGGGAAAATAGAAAACGGTTATTGGAAGGCCAACAATGATAACAATTGCCATAATTAGCACCTAGCTGTCGAAATTGACACCATTTGTACAACGTGTGAGCTGGAAATGCCTTTTAGGAAATACAAACCTTTTTGAGGCCAAAATTTGTAGAATTTGACTATATTATTTTATACTAGGGGCCAGGCTTGTTTCTAACAGACACAATTTTTGATTTCACACGAAGTCTATTTCTTGTTTTTATATATTTTTTAAATTGTTTTAAAACAGAAGACAGCGCGATTTGTGTTTATGGCACTGACAAGTTATTGAGATGTATATAGGCTATTATTTTCAAATCTTGGATTTGTCTTATAAAGATGGTATTCTTAGCGTTCATACCAAATTTCAGCTCTTTAAGACTCAATTTGTACGGTACGTCCAACATCTTTAATCCGAAATATTGGATTTTTCTCATAAATATGGCATGCTCCATAGCAACAATCCTAAATTTTTAGCTCTCTAGAACTTAATTTGTACGTTGCCACCGCCATCTTGGATTTGTCATCTTGAATTTTTCAATTTTCAAATTTTTATCATAAGATTTAACCAAGCTTTATAACATTCATACAACAATTTTAGATATCCAAATTTTAGCTATAAAGAATTCCATTTGTACCTTGTGTCCGCCATCTTACACCCACCATCTTAGATTTTTTTTTAAGTTTTAGATAATTCCTATAAATAGCTTCATAGCTTTAATACCAAATTTCATTTGTCTAGGCTAGAGTATCTGGAAGGGGGAGAAAGAGCCCTGGAAGGACATAAAGACACCACATGGATTTTATATGTATAAATATGTATTGATATCTATCGCCGTGACAGCTGATCACATGACTCAAGGAATGAATGCACGAAGATAGATCTACAGTCCCATTTTCATAAGATAGACCTTATCTGGCAGCTAGAAAAGTATCAGTTCGTTGTGTTAAATCTGTTTGGCTGATCATTGTGGATTTAGTTTCACACACCCAACAGTTCATTCTTATTCAGGAGGTGACAAGTATTTCCGCGTAATGAACCTGGGGTTAGCGACTACATTGGGTTGTGCTACGAGACTGAGAGTAGTTTTTCAACTGCTGTCTATCCCTCTCTTCTACCCGCTAATAGCTACCATCGCCATCCTTATCTCATTCATTTTATAAGTTTTAGGACTATACGCATGTATACACTGATGTAATAAATAAGAAGGTATAATTTTAGAGAAAATGTACCCACACTTAAGTACAGGATTGGAGAACAGTTTTGAAAAAAACAAACAAACAGTAAACTCGTTCAGGGCTCAAGCCCAGATATCCCCATCACCGTCTTACCAGACCTGAGGTAGGATGGACGAGAAATCTGATTAGGGTCCTTATTTTTGCAGTTTTTATGCCAGACAATTTTTTACCCAAAAAATTATAAATATTTCATCAGTTTTGTAACTACATTTAGTGTTGCATATTTCATGATTTGCTAGTTTGTTGCATATTTCATTATTCGCTAGTCTCACTTGGTTATTTACACCCCTATTCCCCCTCACTCAACTGCAGATTTCTTGGAATTAGCCACTCCTCCACCCTCCTTCTACTCCCAAGTAAACCCTCTTACACCTGTAGTGTATTCCGCCTCAAACAGTGGCCGTTGGATTCCAATCTCTATCACAGCTCGGTGAACCTCTTTTGCTTGGTTTTGTTTGAATATGGACTCTTAAGAAAACCCTGTGGAAAGTAATTTTAGTGCGTGACTCTTCATAGATAATAAGTCAATAATGTTCCCTGTGTGTGTTTTTATTTAATATAATATGTACTTATCAAACGCGAATGTTTAGGGGAGCTCCTCTCGCAAATTAATATTCTTAAGAAGATCATCCTCGGATCAAGAAGATCAAGACCATCGCTCCCAGGTATTCTCGGATCTCCAGTCAACGACACCCCTCCAAGGTAGGCTCTACACAATACACCTTTTTTTCTAAATCAACATTCAACTCCCGTCTCTGTTTTAGTATATCTAAAACTGCTCCTCCGAAATCAAATTACTTTTTTTGTTAGTCTTAACTACATTAAAGAGACAGATCGCTCATATATTTAGAATTTTCTAAGTTTAGTAATCTCAACAGTTATTTTTGTAGTCAGCAAAATGGCACCTGTGCAGAAATTTTTCAAATGTAAAGAAATAGTTCTAGCCAAAATTTGCGATACCTATGACATATATTCAAGAACTATAGTAAATTAAAATAAACATATTTACTTACTTACTCTATGCCATTAGGGACTTGAAAGTTCATTACCGCACTTAAAAAAGTATGCCTCCATTCCTATCTTAAGCTAGCTAGCTCTATCCAGTCCTCATTACATCCTATCCCTATCTTTAACTAGTTCTGTCCAGTCCACCTCATTACACCCAATCTATTTCAGATAAATATAATGTTATCTCCCCCACTTGCGTCTAGGTCTTCCCAATGGTCTCTTCCCATTGGGTTTGCCAGTAAATACCCTGAACAAGGTTCTAGAATCTCCCATTCACACCGTATGTCCTGCCCACCGTAATCTGCGAGACTTGATTATCTTAACGTCTTGTGATGAGTACAGCTTAAACTAGTTCTGTCCAGTCCTCCTCATTACATCCTATCTCTATCTCTAACTAGTTCTGTCCAGTCCTCCTCATTACATCCTATCCCTATCTCTAACTAGTTCTGTCCAGTCCTACTCATTACATCCTATCCCTATCTCTAACTAGTTCTGTTCAGTCCACCTCATTACACCCTATCCTTAAAATGAGCTAGTACTATCCAGTCCATCTTATTGCACTTTATCCCTATCTTGAGATAGTTCTATCCAGTCCGCGTCATTACACCATATCCCTATCTTGAGTTAGTTCTATCCAGTCCACCTCCTTAAACCCTATCTATTTCAGATAAATATAATGTTTTCCCCCCCACTTGCGTCTAGGTCTTCCCAATGGTCTCTTCCCATTCTGTTTGCCAGTAAATACCATGAACAAGGTTCTAGAATCTCCCATTCGCACCGTATGTCCTGCCCACCGTAATCTGCGAGACTTGATTATTCTAACAACGTCTTGTGATGAGTACAGGTTATGTAACTCGTCATTACGTAATCTTCTCTACTCCTCAGTAGCCTTATCTCTTTGTGATCCAAATATCTTTCTAAGCACCTTGTTTTTGGAAATCCTAAATTATTTTCGTCATTAAATATAATATTTACAAACGTTTATTATATTATTGCCAAAAATTGGTTTTGGCAATCAACTGAAAAAGAACCCCAAACCTAATCTAGTGTTTGCTTACACTCCGCGCTAAATTCCCCTAGTGTCGAAACGTATGAACTAAAAGAGAATTCCCCCTAAGAGATTGCTTCCCAATATGAAACCTGCGCGTTACTTATCTCGTTCTTGTACGGAAGGGAAGGTGTTCTCTACCCTCCGTAATAGCCACCCCGCGCGTCACCGGAAGCGATCGCAGCGTCCATGCGAAAGATGCTGCTGCCCTCTCGTCTCTTTCTCTACCTGTTGTCAACGCATTTTAATAGGGTCAGGTGGGGGTGGG
>CABFOW010005627.1:25838-40358 GCA_902141385.1 Timema californicum
GATAGGGAGGATACGACCCTCAAATCAGTTTATGAGTGCGGGTTGACCGTGACGTATTTGCTTTCATGGAGGAAAGGGGTTGAGAATAAGTACTACATACCGGTTACATTAACGTTGCATCCCAAGGTCAGGCGCTGCATTATTATTATTAGCACCACGTCTTACTACCCGTTCGGGCTATACGCACTTACGCTAATGTGTAATGGTAGGGTGATTGTCAGATGAAATGGAGGACCTACAGTTTAACGTGGAATCCGAACCACGGTGGAGGCCTGGCATTCCTCACATTCACAAGAGTCAGGCGCTGCAGTCGTTGACTTATTTCCCCTCCTATCCCCTTCTCTAGTTCCCTGCTAGTTCATATTCCTTCCGCAAGTAGATACGTAGTAGTTCTACCACAAAATGCATACAACTTATCAAATACATTTATTTATTATTAGTTAATTCAAAGGTCCCGGTTTGACCCCGGTCAACTCCGGAATTTTCCTGTGAAATTGTTGGTCTGGAACGGGGTCAAACGCAGCCTCATGAGGACAAATGAGGAGCTACTTGAATAAATAAATAAATAAATAAATAGCAGCTTCGGTTTAGATAATTGAGCTGACCACATGACAACCTATATCCGCAAATGTTAGCGCTAGCATCGCTAAAGTTGGCAGCCGTTCAGTCGGTATAACTTGCTTGTAGGGTCACGACATGGAGTTTTTATTACTTACTATAGCCCTATTTTATTGCGAATAACAGTCTGTAAGGCCTTTTTTAATACTATAGTTCTACTATATAGTAAGGTTCTGGTAGGGGGAAAAAAATCAAAAAGTTATTCTGAAGTAAATTGAGCTATAGTTCTGCTGGCTATCCCCATGTTTACAATAACACATGATGATTGTACTCACATATGCGTGGAGGAGAGCATTGTACAACCAGTTGGGATCTGAACCCTGACCTCCCCGTCACTGAATAACCAGGCACATCAGTAACGCCCTATCGGGTGTCTATTAGTTACGCTCTTGTGCTAGAACTAGCTATCAACGAGGCCAATGACGAGATCTACTATAACGGTATAACCTTAGGCGAGTGCAGACTTGCAGAATTAAACCGCATAGAGGATGGTAAAAAAACAGTTTGAAAACTCCTATTCACACATTGCACTCAACCGGAACTGAACTCTGGCCTTCAGAATTCATTACACTACAATATTCGTTCGACACACCCAGCAACATAAAAGCGGAGAGTATTACATCCCAAAGGGTTCAAATTCTAGATCTTCTTTCCTTTGTTGCGGTGTGACTGACTTAAATTTTAAATTACCTCGCTGTGAAGATTGGAGATGGATCTAGTAAAGAGTGGAGAGGAAGGAATGTAGTAAGTACCTGGTAAAAACGTGCATACAGTCCAATTTTTATAGGCATGGCCATTTTAGAAAATACAAATATTTATACAATTTTAATATTTTATTTGTGTTATTTAATAAGTATTTATCAAATCTATCAAAAGTGACAACTGACGATCACATGAGTTAACGTATTAATACGTGAAAGTAGATCTATCAGATCTAGCTGTTAGACAAGAGCCTTCCCTACGAAAATTGGACTGTATAAGAGGTCTAGTATTTGTTAAAAAGATTATGAATACAGGTAGATCATGAACATTTGAACAGTTTATTGATGATCTATATAAATGGATCTTGCCAATTAAAGTTTTTATCTGATTTGCCATTAAACTCAACTATACAAAAGCTCAACGATTGACTAAAACATGATTAAGGGCTGTTGTAATTCAATGTGTCATTTGGCTGGCATCAGGTCTCGATGCACTGATGCGTTAATCTGTAATTATTGCACTTGATTTACAAAACACGCTCCGATACATACGTTCGACACGATGACATTTATCAATGTAATTAAATCTAAATTTCAAGTTGATGAAAGTCCAAACGAATAATTATTGTAATTAGAAAAATATAAATGGAGTTTGTAGCCTACATGTTGAAGTAACGAGTTGAGAGATTTTAGTTCAACTCCCAAAAGATTCAAACAATGTCCGTCTTCGCATGATATGACAGTAAATTAGGCCAGAATTACTTAAGGCGATGTAGAAGGCAACGTGAGTTAAGGTAGGCCTACGTTTTTTTACACTTTTTATAACAAAACATTTTTTCCAAAATACAACAAAAAAAATCCTGTAGTAGATGACAGCTGCAGATCACATGTAATGAATACGTAAAATTAGATCCAGTGCCTAATCCCAGCTTTCAAACATGCTAATTAGTAAGAAAATTGGGTTATATTTAGGTTTCATTCAACGAATTAAAAAAAATAACAATGGGGTAAAACCTTTAAGTCTTATATGATTCTAAATATAGTTTTACATTGTCACAAAATTATTATTTTCATCTTGAACGAGTTTAAAAAAAAATCACCTACAGCTAAGGTTATTTGGTTTATAAACGAAAATGTCCAGTAGGAATTCTCCTTCTAGGATGTAGATTAATAAAGTCAATTCGTTAAGTATTTGCCTATTTAGTCAAGGAAACAAGAACATATTATTGTGAAATGCAAGCCAATGGTGTCCAAGTGCGAACCGTAGAGCAGCCCTTTTCTAGCTCAGCTCCGTCATAGTTATCTCAGGTTCCGTGAGGCAGATTTATTGGTTTTTCACACTATAGAATAGCATCAGTAATTAGTTAATTTAAATTAAGTTAATTGTGGTAACCTCCATTAGGAGAGATCCGTAATTAGAATGATTTTCAACCGGCGCGATGATATTCATCCCTCAACAGTAAGTAGGAATATTGATTTTTTGAAATCTGGATAAAGCACATTTGCCAAAAGTGCAACCAGAACATGTGATGTTTTCCGTTTGTTTTATGTTTTTATACGTGTACAGCTCAACTGACGTCATTAAATGCTGTCAACCTCGGTGGTACTGGAGTAAAGTGCTTGCCTCACGACCTGATGTCCGTGGGTTCAAACTCAGGTGGGGTCAATGGATTTTTCTCGGGTGATAATAATCTGTAACACAACTTCCTTCGGAGGGTAAGTCAATTCGTCGGCCCTACGTCGATCGTGGCATGTAAAAGAGCCCTGTGAGGTGTGTGAAAATACCTTTCCCGGCAAAATTGGTAGGCCCTTTCACTTTCGCTCATAGAAATTCCCGCGTGCTGATATAATCAATCGGTTCTAAAAGTGCATTTTAAATATCTCAACTAAGTAAATATATAATGTCAATTATATCAGTGTAAAAAATCTTATAAGGGCTATAGCATGTATTTTTCCTGGTGTAAGGACTCCCTCCATCTAAAAAGTTTGGGAACCGCTTTAGAATAGTGATTGTTTATACTCGTCAAGGGAAGAGGGGAAGTGTTATAAGCAAATAAACAAGAGGCCTCGCAGGTTAAGCTAATCAATTTATTCCCTCTGGTTGTATTTCGTAAACTGTGTTTAGAGTATTTATGCTAGTGTGTCAAATTAATATGACCTGCTCAGTGGCCGTATGGTCTAAGGCGTCCCACTCAGGTTAGACTAGATTACTGATGACAGGGAGATTAGGGTTTGAATTCTTGTAGGGTATACTGAGGGGATTTTCAGAAATGTTTTTCCCTTGACCATCCACGCAAATGCGGGTACACCTCTGTATTTAATCTTCTTCATCCCTGACTCATTAGCGTAATTAGTACTGTGCGATATTCAACCAGATTTTTTAAAAATAGCTTCAAATTCACAAAGTAGGCAACGTCGTCAAGCAATATTATTTGAGACCTCAGAGGGGCAAATTCCCTGCTCTACCCCACCCCTGGGTGCGTCACCGTGAATCGAATGAGAGTCACTTCAATTCATGGTAGAGACATTTAACCACCTAAAGACATAGAGGGGGCAAATATAACCCTTAAATCAATAGTATGAAAGACATACAAGAGGAGAAGAAGATTGACTCAGGTCCCGATTAATTCTCAAGCAAGTTGGAAAATTCCCGGAATGTCTTGTCTGTGCTATTCCTCAAAGGGCAGGTTCATTTTCCACCAAATTACTTCAATCCAAACAAAATCTGATGTGTCGGCACATCATTGCAACCAACCTCAGTGACCTGCCACTAACACTTGAGGTAATACCAACATTTTATCGTATTTCCAGAGTCATGTCCTACTATCCAAACAGCTAAGCTGAAAAATGTTTAAATGAAGAATTTTAAAAAGTTGGAGGGACAAGAAAATTATTAAGATTACAAAATAGAGTTTTCTACTGATATAAAAATGGTTAAAAAGTGTTTTTATAGAATAATTTTTTTTTTGTTAAGTAGGAAAAGTAGGACACGTATGGTTTATAAAGATCCGTGCAAAATAAATGTGATGTTTTCCCAAAGGCAGTGATTGAGCGTTATCATTGGAGAAAATCTCTCTTATGGATACAACTAACACCAAATATTATGGTACTCAGTGTTCGAACAGTGGCACACTCTGTGATATGGATTGTGATGAACGTAGAGACTACATTCTAATACCAGCCATACTTCTTGATATTAGAATGATGCACTGTATATAAATAAAAGCTTCGGTACATTGTATGCCTGGCCTTATCCTGGAGGGGGAGGGTATGTGTGTGCAGGGTTTAACTCCCTTTATGAAAATGCATAGCATTTATAATGAATACTGCCTTATTTATGTTGAAACCATTTCAAAATAAAGGTATAATAAAAAACCTGTAACTATCACTGTAACCATCACTCCGATGTTACAGTGAATCATTGTTTTTTACGACTCTTAACACAAGCTGACACCTGCTCAGATGGCCACGTGGTCTAAGGCGCCATACTCGCATTAGAACAGACTGTCGATGGCGGGGAGATCAAGGCTATAATCTCAGTCGTGTGTACTAAGAGTGGTTTTCCACCCTTCCTTCACGCAAATAATCTCAGTCGTGTGTACTAAGAGTGGTTTTCCACTCTTCCTTCACGCAAATGCGGATATACTTACTCTAAATTCAACCTTCCTAAGCCCTAAACCTGAACGGGTAATAAGACGAGGTTTTTGAAAAAGACCTGACTACTCACTCACAGAGAATTCATAATCAATCCCCCGTGTAACGTCCGTTCTCGCATCCCGTTAGGGCTAAGTTGTTTCAACCAGACCTGTATTCGAACTATAAATCTACCAAAGATGGTTAATAATTTCATTAAAGCAATGTGTCTTAGCGGTTTTGACCCCAATATGGACCCGATAACGAAGTAAAATATATTTGAAACCATTGTAAATATCTATAGATGTGATAAAAAAATGTCGTACAAACTTTTTTTAATAGACCCAATGCAAATTTGAAAACTATAATCAACTCATTTATAAATGTATATTTTGTGAAAACATTTCTGGTATTTGTAATAAAATTGTTTTTTAAACATTTTATATATTTTCCTACCCTTTATTCATGAACCAGACAGCAGTGTATAAATTTAGCTCATTTTAGCTTTCCTATTTTTACCACTTACTATAAACACATAAAAGTAATTTACAGCGCTTATATTATTTAAATCACTGCCCTTAATTACCATAAAAATAACTTCAAGTAGTTTCTGGTGGAATTCAATATTCATAGATTGTCTTGGCCTCCGGCAGTGTCTGCTCCTTAACCCCCACCCAAAGTAAATATCTGGGTGCGCCACGGAGCGCCAATTATCTCAAATTTAATAAGAGCTATTCAACAAAGATAAACAATTCGACCTTATTGTTTGTGACATTTATAAAGTTTCAAGTGTTGGCATTTTTATTTTTTTTAGTAATCGTGACAACAGTTTCGAGTTTTGTAACGATGGAAACCCAATCAGGATCCTCGGGAGTTCCAGAATAACTGAATAACAGGGTGCGCACAGGTGGTGTTGGACACATGAGGTGTTATTGCGTTAGCCATCATATATCTTAAGTACGGTTATAGCTATATACATATATACACATCATCTTCTTAAAATAGAAAAATGACGCTCGAACACGGTAATCGAACCAGGGATCTTTGGCTTAGTATACCAATGCTCTTATCTTTGATGAAACAATTAGCCGAAACTATTGTTAATGCATTTTTAGTGGGGATAATCCCTCTTAGATATCATATTCTGAAAATTGAAAAATGACACCTGGACAAGGGAATCGAACCAGGGATCTTTGGCTTAGTACGCCAATGCTCTTACCACTGAGCTATCCAGGATTCGTCCCGTGCCCATGGTCATTCTTCACTCATAGTTTAAGGCAGAGTCTGAGAAGGACGTGTAGAAATCTTGAAGTACATATGAGCAATCGATGAAGATCGTACGCGCTACACTCACAGTAGATTATGGACTGTTGGCGATAGTGAGATCAAGGTTCAAATCTCAGTTGGGTGTACTGAGGGTGGTTTTTACAAATTGGTTTTCCATCTCCTTCAAGAAAATGCGGGTACACTTTCTATACATATAACATAACTAATCCCTAAAATCATTAGCGTAATTATTACATAAGCGTACAACCCGAATGGGTAGTAAGACGCAGTGCTTAAATAATTAAGATCGCAAACTATCAGATCGTGCAGCCACCTTCGACTAGGGAGGGCTTTATGCAGCCAATAGTACAATTACAATTTGTAAGAATACAATAATATGATAGCTCGAGATGTGATCAATCGACTTTATGGCTGACACCAATAAATTCATCTTCGCCTGTGTCCCATCAAATCGCAAGAAAACGGCAATGCGGTCAGAGTATGTTCAGTATTAAAACAAACGAGCGGTGTGATTAATGACTGTGCGATCACAAGGCGACATATTGCAAGACATGGCGCGGCATGAAGTTGGAGGGGGTGCAGGGCGTGTGGGGGAACATATGGTACTGGAGGGGAGAAGGTCGCTAGAAAAGATAGTGCCGCACTTAGGCTATAGTGGGGTCGTGATATGAAAGCATGAAAACTACTTTCAAATATTCATAACTAAACCATATGATTAAAGAGTTCACATTATGAAAGCTCGTATCAAAATAAAAAAATAAAAATAACCTAATTCAAATAATATAGTTACAATGTGCCAATAGTGACGTAAAAAAATGGCATAGGTCGTAAGCCAACCTTCGTACAATGAGTTCACTATACATAGTATAAAGGTTGTTTTTTTACGAGCGGTGAGTAACAAAAGCTATCATTGGATCGCTGCCCAAAATAGATTAAAAAAGTTGCCAAATTTACTGTTCAATTTTAACAGGAAGCTCTTTTTAAAAACCAAAAGCATACTTTTTGTGGCAAAAAATTGATAAAATGTAACTGTATTGTTATTTTATAGGTAAAATTATTGATTATATATATATATATATATATATATATATAAGGGGCAGCCGAAGATCACATGACTTGATGTATGAACAGGTGAAAGTAGATCTAATATTTTTCAAGCTGTCGAAAATCGGACTGTACTTTTGTTTAGTTAGTGATATGTTCTGTAATTGCCCCTTTTACAAGTGTGTGTCAATTTGGGTAGATGTAGTAGGCCTACGAGATATTTATTTTCTCAAAAATGTTATTTTCAAGGTGATACAAGAATTATGTTATCTAAAACAGATAATGGCCATTCAACAATATAGGTGTTTATATCCTGACCGAAGGAGGTGAAATGTTGAATTGTTAGCACATGCAGGGTCAAGTTCAAGTTCTACCACAGGACATGATTTAATTTTATATTCGAAAAAGGTCACTTAATTTCATAGCCGAGATCCTCCACTTTTATGTAAGTCCACTGATGTATTATTCTAACCTTAACTAATTTAACTTGCCCAAAGAAAATTAAAGCCTCGGAAGAGAGAAGCGAAGATTATTTAATGAAATTACAATCATTTGTAAAAGTGTAAATAAATTATAAATACATTGTGAGTGATAAGGTCTACGCTACTTATAAAAATAGGTTTGCATTTTCTAAATTGGTCCTTGTATCATGAACCCAGTATATTAATTGTAATCCCTTCCTTGAGGTGTATCAGACCCTAGTATATCTCAAGAGTAGCGCGTAGGATGGTATGGCCACTGAAGCGTAGGCACTAGTTCCCCCCACCACTCTGACACTTGTTAAATTTAAAACCAATTTTAGGCTCTCTCCGCTACGGTTTTCGAAAGGTCTAAACCCTAATGCGTCATTCTCGCTACGGACTGAACTGCCGATGACGTGGTTTTATATAAATATCAGCGTATAACCCGAACGGGTAGTAAGACGTGGTGCTAAATATTATTATAATATAAATATCTTTATACTCTCTGTCGATGCAAATGTGGTTACACTTACCCTAAATTTAACACTCCTCAACCCTAACATATTAGCTTAGTTGATTAATATGCTTAAAGTTCGAACGGGTAGTAAGATGAATTGCTAAAATAATCTTAATTTTAAAGATTTATTTAAAATTTCTATTAGTCAGTCGAATTATTTTTTACAGAAAAAAGGCCTCAAATAAAACAAGGCAGGAATAAAGTTTTGTCTGGTTGATCAGTGACAAGGAAGTCGGCGTTAAAATTTCAGCTGGGTGTACTAAGGTAGAGGATTTCTAAGCAATCTCCCACTCTTCCTCCACGCAAATATGATACACTTCCACAAAATTATACCTTCTTCATTTTTATCTCATGCAGAGAGAACATTTAACAGAGAATTTTACCCGAGTTTTTTCACAAAATATTTCCAACTATTTTAATGAAACGAATGCAATCAATAAATCCCAAGTTTTAAATTTCACAGATTAGTTTAGTCCACACCAAGGACGTTAACACTATACACATTAATGTGTGGATGTAGGAAACGCGTGAAAAGGTCAAAGTTTTATGCAGTTTTTATATCAGCATATTTTTTCGATCAAAATAAGAAAATATTGCTCTAGTAGAGTCAGTTTAATTTTTTTCACATGTTGATATCAACCAACAGTTGTTGACTATCTGTCAAGAGTGTTCTGGAATCTAATGACATATTTTAGTCTTAATTTATAAAGCTTGTCATCTAATGCTATTATGCTCATGACAAATATTCAACAACTGTTGATATATCAACACGCAAAGAAACTTAAACTCTATAATTCTAGTGAAGTAATGTATCAAAAAAGAGTTTTGATACAAAAACTGCCAAAACACTGGCCTTTTCTCATGTTCTCTACACCCCTACATTAACAAATCATTCACAATAAGCTAATAACAGCGATTACAGTTTTCTTTTCGCACCCACATATCGACTCAGTGCTTTGTGGTTGAACGCAAAAGTCTCACTGACGTTGGTGTTCCCCGGTCTTCTGTAGGCCCAGGTATGCTAATACAGTACACTCCTAAATATCCAAGGGCGGAATATCCGTTTTGCGGCTTAACCGCGGCATTGCATTGAAAACCGCTGCGTTGATGGAGAACACGGGACCGCCGATTGTTGAACTCAGTAAATCCCTAGGGAAGAGATAATGGCCAGAGAGACAAAGAGTGTTTGCGAGGGGGACTGCACTGGAATGGACTCATAACCTGATTAATAATCTGGAACCAAGCTCCTATCTGACAAGCTGATGTTACGCAGCTGCAATGAAGCATAACACTAATTCAAACTTTGTAAGGGATGTGTCCATTTGGAGTGTACTGTACATTGATTTTAAGTGTTTTTACTTTCTCGCTATCTTATAGGCAGAGAAAGTCTTGTGATCGTAAAAAAAAAATCTAACTCAAGATTTGACGAATTTCGACGTTTCATGACCCTCCGTATCGGAAAAAGTGGTTTTTCCATGTCTGTCTGTACATCCGTCCATTTTACCAATTGGGTTAAGACTTGGTATCTAGGGTTTTTATAGCTGCCTCAAGGGGTTTTTTGAATTGGATATCTCATGTTAAAATTAAAGGTGGTTTACTGAAAGGTGAAAAGAGAAAAAATAGATTTTTTATCAAAATTGGCTCTAACGATTTTGATTAAATTTCATTTCTAAAGATTGATAAATATTACAAACAAAATGGGTATTCTCAATTACTTGACAAAATGACTTTAAGGGTTCCGGTCTAATGCGTAATTCCTAATTTTTAGTTATATCTCCGTTACTATTTGAGATATGAAATTACTTATTGCAAATACAGTGTGTAAGTACGTATATTTATAATATAAATCTTTTATTTGAAATATATTTTACAAAACCAATCATTTTCACGCTATACGCTCTAGCCCAAGATGTTGATGGATGTAGACGTTTAGTGACCCTCCCCCCCCCTTTCCTCGAGCCCTAAAAAGTTGTTTAGGCAATGCTTTGTGTCTGTTTAACCCTAAAATTAAGAGTAGTTTAGTAAAGGGCGAAAAGAGAAAAAATATATTTTCTCAAAATTGTCAAACCATTTTGATTAACATTTGTCTCTAGACGTTGATTAAGATTAATACTAAAATGGTTATTTTCATTTTTTCATGAAAATGACTTTTAGGATACTATACAGAAGCGGAAATTTCCGTATCATCGCAACTATTCGAGATCCTAAATAGATAATCATTGTAAAATTGTAGTACTATTAAAAATAAAAAAAATTTATTTGAAATATATATATATATTTATAAAACCAATAGTTTCTTAAATATTGGCAAATATATTAATATAATTTTGTGATCTTTAGTTTTATAAATGTATACATACACTACTTAAGTTTTAAAACAATAATTCTCCAATACCATAGAGTAAGTAAATAAGTAAGTCTTTCAAAAAGTTTATGTTCTTTTTCCTTTAAACTCTTAGGGGAAATGTCTGTATGTAGCAATTATCTATCTATATCATTTTAGACTCAATAGTCAATATTGGCCTTTTTCATTGGTCTAAATTTATAAATGAGGAATTACAATAGCAATGCAATAACCATTAGATAAGAAACCCTTAATAAAACGTAAAAAATATATCGGGTTTGCTAGTGTATATTATTTAGTTTCACATAATTATATTACCTACGAGTTTTGAGTAAATATCTCCAAAGTTTTTAAACAATGGAGTGAGAATGTCCGTGCGGAGTTCAGTATTTTTTTTTATCATCGTAATGTTTGTAATATAATGATTTGTTCATATTCGCAGTTACGATGGATGATTGATTACTAGTTTGAAATGAATGTGCTACAATATCTTGTTTTACAAAATATACGGATTATCCACGGCACTCGTCCCCTCCATTATCGCGGGTAATCAGGAGTTAACTGTACTTAAATATCATAATCAAAACAATTGCGAATACATTGCATTTCCCTGTGATTCAATGTTATAAAATTAGGAAATCTTTCGTCTCTAATCCCATTCAGAGAACACGGACGCGTTGTAAAACTACGAAGCAAGGTTTATTTTCGAATCCCACCTTGCTACTTTTCCACGTGATCCTCAGTCCCAAATTCATTTTAATAAAAACTTCATGCAACTCAACTAAATTCCATCCTAATGATCAAATTATAAAGCCTTTTTTCTATATTTATGGGTTTTTGTTTAATTTTCGCGTATAGAGCGCAATTTTTTAAATGATCTCACAGCCATGCAAGTGAAAACATAAATTTATTATAAGAGAAATAGCCTAGACAGTATATATCCTTAATCAGAGTTTGAGCACCTATATTATGCCAGCACTTTACATCTCAGCGTTAATAATGAAACTAATGAACCATCTTGTAAGTACCACCTGGTGTCAATCAGATAGACTATCCGCTCTTTGCCCCTGTGTTTAGTCTGGTCTAACTCCAAGGAGTTCTAACGTATCACCGACGGACAATCGCTGTAAGCTTAAAAAATAATAGAATACCCATGTTTGACTCCTGTTCATGATACACCAAACAACCAATTGTATTTGTTTGGTTTACATTTTTCACTGAAGTACTAAAGTTCACTTTCTAAACATACAAGCACATGCCTTACAAATTAACATAACCTTGAACCCGCTTCGGTGGCCGCGTGGTCTAAGCTTAGTCTATTACGAGGGTAGCGTGTTACCGAAGATGGTGAAAAGAAAATTAAACTATGTCTATACTGGAACAATGTAAGAATGATTTTGCCGAAAAAAAATGTGTTGCTATGAAAATTGCGAAAATACTTACCTTTTATCAAGCTTACTATCGTCCCTAAATAACCTAGCTAATCTGTCCTCTCCTTAGAGAACCCCTCCAAAGTGGGGCCCAGGGCCAGGGGCCATTTAGTCCCCCGTTAAAACGGGCCTGTATCATAGTAAAACCCTTGTTTAGTGTACTGGACAGTTACGTTGCACATAATAGATTACACTAGGTGGTTTCCATCAGTAGACCATGATATAGGAGTGATATATATCTGAGTGGATGTTGAAAAATACTCATTATTTATTTTATATCACTGTGCCAGACTCGCAACCGGTGAAAATTAGTTGCCATTGCAATCACACAAAGTAACCATGCTGGCCTCTAATGTGTATTACCATCACATATCATTTCTGAGTGGCGAGAGAGGTAGTGTTTGGTGGTAAAAGGGAATAAGACAATTTAAAAAAAAGTTTTATAAGAGTAAAATGTCAACAACAAAAGTCTAAGCTTTCAAAATTATTTTAATAGCGAGATTTTACAGATGATTATTATTATTATTATGGTTATTATTATTATTATTAGTAGTAGTAGTTTTGGGTATTTAACGTGAACATTTTGAACAAACTGATTAGATCACCACACGAATTTCAAACTGATTTACTCTAGAACAGACACCAAACACTTTCCGCTAGTCTTCGAAGGAGAAAACAAAAAGATAAATTATTGTATGAAAATGGCGAAGTGATTTAGTATTAGAGTAAAATTTCTATGGTAATAACGTGGACACTTTTATAAAAATATACGTTCGATGTTTTGATCATTTCTTCTCATCGTGATAACGTCAGGAAATTTATTAAAGAAAACCATGAGTTTAGTCATTCCTACCTTGCTCATCTTAATGTATTTATTTTTATTTGTTACTTAATTAACTTTTCTTGCTCAATTTAGTTTAGTTTTTTCTTATTTGAGACTCTTTTAACACGAGCTATGTAGAAATATGACGTTTTTCTTCTCCAATATATATATATATATATTTATTTATACACACACACACACACTTCACTGTTCCAACTCTAAAGTGACACTTTTCATAGCGAATACGTGCTAAATAAGATCAAGAGAAAAGCGACACACCTGCCTTCGTGCGGTCAGATTTGGGATTACAGGTGTGTCGTTTTTACTGGTGGTGGATGCCAACTTGTTGCATCTTTCAGTGGTCTTAAGGGATGTAGGGAATGTGAGAAAGGGCTTGTGTTTTTGCAGTTTTTATAGCAAAACATTTTTATGGTCATATTAATTCAAATATGGTTTCAGTACAAACCTAAAGTTTAATTGGATTGATATGTTTATATCAGCAGTTGGTTTAATCTGTCAACGATGTCATATAATTTGATGATAGCTTTATTTCTTCATTTAAAAAGTTTCTCATCCAATGCCACTATGCTTATGACCAATATTCAACAGCTGTTGATATCACAATGAGAAGAAAATTAAACTCTTTATGTTTGCACTGAACTAATATTCTATTTATGTTGGCTAAAAAACCCGTTTTCGCTATAAAATATGCAAAAACACAGGCTAGGCTTTGACTCAAAAATCCGGATTTTTGAGTTGTGTCAATTTTATCACCAGTGCATGAGATTGTAAATTAATTTAATAGATGTTTGATTGCAATTTATGTATTACAATTATTTAGGATAGGTCAACAACAACCAGCATAATAGTCCTACCATAAAGAAAGTTCAATGAAAACAATAGTTAAAACTGTTAGGTTGATCTCGTCACCGTAAATCTCTTATACCTATATTTACAGGCGTATCTCTGGTCCAGTGGTTCCCAATCCTTGAGTGGCAACCCAACTGAGGGTCGCGGGAAGGTCTCGAAAACATTTTTCAAGCATTATATGAAACATTACAATAATTACTAACACTTCGTCAAACTGGAACAATATAAATAATTACTTTAATACTGACAAAAGCAACACTGTTGAAAAACAAAGTTTTAAAACCCTCCTGTACTCGTAATTTTGGACCTAGCTCAAGGACAAGCCCATTCTTACTTAGGAAGTTGGAAAAGGTTATTTTCTATCTTCTGACAATCTAGCCAACCACTGCGAACTAGAATCGTCAGACCTTGTAATGATCAAGATCCTCATAGTGATTTGCATTCAACTCAAAACTTGAAGAGCTCAAATTCAACCATCAACATTCATGGTTGTCACTGCAAAAACAACAACTTTTTTTAGTCCCTTACCAAATTTTTCATACGATCATATTATGTAATTTTCTATTTTGAAAGATCAAAAATTTACTGAAATTGATTTAATTTAGTTCATAAAATCTATCGATACAAAATAAAATGTTAGTTAAATTCCTCCTCGAGAATAAAACAGCATTATAGTAGTATAGCCACCTAAATAGTATATTTTGGTCACTTTCCCAAACATTGTAACAAAGTCACATTTTCATTTAAATAGTGCTTTATATTTTGTTAGATTATAAAGATATTGAAAAAAAT
>CABFOW010005628.1:0-11913 GCA_902141385.1 Timema californicum
GCATCTGTGAGGCCAGGATCATCAACTTGGCGGCCGGGTGCTCCACGTCCAGCTCGCGGATGATTGTAGCCGCATCGTTGGTCACAAACAACTTCTCGATGTGGTTGATGACCATCTTGTTCATGCCGTTGGGACCGTACGCAGTCCGCACCGTCTGGGCGAACTGTTTGCACGCACTTATGTTGCGGTAGACTGCCTCGTCCAGACCGGAGAAGTACTGTCGTGGGGGGAAAAACATTTGGTTAACAATTTCAGCTGAATTAACCATTTGTATCTAATCTAGATCAAAAGAGCAGAGAGCTGCTTCGGTGGCCACGTGGTCTAATATGCTACTCTTTAAGTACTAATTAGTCTAATGGGTTAGGAATCGGGAAGGTTGAATATAGAAGAAGTGAACCCGCATTCGCATGGAGGAAGAGTGGAAACCCATTTAGGAAAAAACCACCCCCAGTTCACCCGAGCGAGATTTGAACCTCGATCTCCTCGTCAGTCTAGCAACACCACGAAACTTGCGCACTGGCCAACTATGCCATCGAGGCAGGTGTTAATTTAAATGGTCACACATATATATGTAGCTGACGATCTCTGCACGGCCATCACAGATTCTTGACTTAAAATATGAGGGAAGAATGATCTTGTGTACATGAGGATTCCTGGATAACTCAGTGGTCAGAGCATTGGCATACTAAGCCAGAGGTCCCGGGTTCGATTCCTGTGTCTGTGTGTTATTTTTTAATTCAAAGAATATGATATTCTATTGGTTTATAAGTTAACATGCGTGGCAGTCTTCACTTGTTAGAACCATAGTAGCTAACATTACACAGAACTGATGTCATGTGGGAACACTTGTGACCAATTAACGAAACCCAAGTGTTCTGGGGAACACCGATATAGCGGAATTTAAAAAAAAATGAATACACACAATAATAATAAGCAAATGATATAATAGCAAAATCTTGATTGCAAGAAAATGGTAATTGTATGTAAAGTTAAAACAAAACTTATTAAATCAAGCAATAACGTTAGTACAAATTTGGTGTATCTCCCTTGGTCTCAACTAGGGCTAGTTTTGCGCAAAAAATATTTAAATCAATTTGTAATGGATAATTTAGTTTTACCACCGACAATGTATATATATCAATTGCACTAATGTTTTAGGGATGATGATGATTGAATCTAGAAGAAATATACCTGCATTTACGTGGAGGGAGAGTGGAAAGCCATTTAGTAAAAACCATCCCCGTGGAAATCTAGTTTATTGCAAGAGTGATGTCTTCGACTATGAAGCCAACGAAGCGGGTTAGTATTGTTCGTGATTTGTGTTTTCTTATGAGAAGGAATGGAATAGTTTCCAGAGAATAGAGAAGCAATAGGATCATGGATCAAAATATTTCTGGAAAAATCACTTGTTTCTTGGAAGGTTAGGTTAACATTTTCGATTGAGACAGACCCTGGTTTTCAATAATACAAGTTACCTAATGCATAATAAAACACATTTGGGGGTATGTTGTAATGATTATGTACATTCATTTAAATATTCATGGTACATTCTCCTGGGATTTAGGTTAGTTTTGTTTAGTTTTAAAACTCTATAACTTGTACAATTTTTTTAACATTATTAATTTAATTATTAATTTAATTTTTATATTCTTGTTGTGTATTGATGAGTCGAGTACGTCTTAGCCGCCCTGCTTTTGGTTATTTTTCACTGAAATGGTACCATATGTTGCTATTTTATTCACTTTAATATGCACACTATAGTACGTAGAATAAAACGAGACCAAGTTTTAGATTTTTTTTTACAATTTTACTAAATATATTTAAATAAAAACCATATGGTCCAAATAACTTTCAAAATATGAATATTGACGATGAAATATAACTTTCCTTTGATTCTGCGCACTGGATGAAAGACGTCATCCCACGATGCTTTGATTTACTCTCATAATATTATGCAGTTTGCACTAAAATGGCTGTGATGTCATCGTTTGATATGTATCATCCACGTTTATACATCGAATGGTTTATTTTAACTATAGCTATGGATTTAATTTATTTGCACATGAAAGGTTAGATTAAGTTCTACCTATTGGATTTATTGTCATAGGGGCCTAGTAATTATTATAAACTAGTTTTGTTATTTTAATGACATCAATATTATGTTTTACTTAGTCTATAATTTGGTCATTATGGATACATGGGATCACCTACAGCTAGTTATTATTATTACTATTAGCACCGCGTCTTACTACCCGTTTGGGTTTTACGCACTTAACTTACGCTAATGTGTAATGGTAGGGTGATTGTGAGATGAAATGGAGGACCTACAGTTTAACGTGGAATCCGAACCACGGTGGGAGGCCTGGCATTCCTCACATTCACAAGATGTCTTGTCAGAGGTGAAGGAATGGATTGGTTATCAGATAAATCTGTGCCGGGACCGAGGATTGAACCCCGGCCGCCAGCACAGAAGTCCGACACCTTACCCCTAGACCGCCAGGTCACCCTACAGCTAGTTAAATTGTTTGAAGTTAAATTTACTATGATGTAAAGTTAATTTATTATTGTAGTAGACATAGATGGTTTCTACGCCTTCATCAAGAAGGTAATAGTAATGTTTGGGGAATAAGTGTAATGTGTCAAAATAGTTCAAAAAACGGCCAAAAGATATGTTGCCGAGGAGAGTGAAACATTTTCTTATTTAATTTGAAAGTTTTTTTTCATTCAAATCGATTCCACATGTTTTAATTGTCTGGATTAATGTACGGCTGATATCAATATTTTTGATCTTTAAGAAATAAATGGCTTAAAATGAAACTGTTAAAACATCCTAGACCCGTATTGATGATATAAAATAATTTATTTAATATATTATTACAAGTAAAATGTATCAACTATCCAGGTGATCTGGCGATCTAGGGATAAGGTGTCAACTTCTGTGCTGGAGGTCCGGGGTTCAATCCTCGGTCCCGGCACAGATTTATCCGATTGCCAAACCCTTCCTTCTACCTCTGACAAGACGTGTATTAATCACAATTTGTGAATGTGTGGAATGCCAGGCCTCCACCGTGGTTCGGATCCCACGTTAAACCGTAGGTCCTTCATTTCATCTCACAATCACCCTACCATTACACATTAGCGTAAGTGCGTATAACCCGAACGGGTAGTAAGACGCGGTGATAATAATAATAATAAACTATCCCGCCCTCTTTGTATCCTATACACAGTAAATTGTATAATTACTGTGATGAGTGTTTATTATAAATACAGTTCTGAGCTTTAACTAAGTTTATAAAAATGTGGGAAAAGTATAGTATATATGTTTTATACATCATTCACGAATAATAAGTTACAAAAAGAATAATAATTCTGTGACCATAAATGGAGTGGAATCGTCCCTACAGGTTTTTGAAAATCTATGCCTCCTCCTGAGGTATTTCAAATAAATGCAGAATGATTTATTAGGATGTAATAGGTCATACTTTGTTGGTCTTTATATAGAGATGTGGTATATTACCAAGACAATCGCTTATGAAATTACAGTTCGAATGCCATGGTCAAGTGAGTTGGGGAGTCTGAGCACGTGAAAGCCAAATTGCTGTCAATGTCTTATTTTTAAAACTATTAACATTAAGACAATAATTACTTACTCTTGCTCCTTCTTTCAACATTTGGGCTACGCCGGGAGCCTTAGGAACGTGTAGAGCCATGTTTATTTCAATGTAAGAGTTTAAAAAAATTAATGTTTTATTATAAACTGAGAACCAAAGATAGCTGCTGCTAAAAGCCTTAGACAAACATTAATCACAATTTTGATCTACAAAGTTCTATACAAAAGGTGGTCAATAGAAAAACAACCAATTATGTCCTCAAATTTTTAGTTTTCATGTGAACCTATAGATAGCATTAAGATAGTTCTTATTCCAGTTAGTTTATCTATTATTCGCTAGATAGCCCTACTGCTACCGTCGATCTTGAGGTTAATCGACGTGTTTCACATTGGTATGAACTATTTGCCAGTCCAATATGTATTTCACTCACAAGAGTTTTGTCTTTACTCTTTAGTATCAACAAGATAACTTACTTACTCTTATTCTATAACATTAGGAACTTCAAAATTAATTTCCTCACAAAATATCTCTGTTTTAGGTGATTCTATCCAGTCCACCTCATTACAGCATATTTCTTTCTGGCCCTATCTAATGTTTTATGTCTTTTACTGCTGATATAGTATTCCTGTGAATTAGAAAACCTGTGCCAAACTATGAGTGTTCACTCCTCCAGACAAAAAAATATGTATTCTCCTTATTCTAGCCTACAATCTCCTGACCATCTAACTTTTAGTATAAAGACAATATTTAATCCAAGCCTACCTACTTCATTAATAATTTATTGTAGTTTGTAGTAACACGCTTCGGTACCCTCTTGTTCTAACGCACCACTCTCGTTGTAGACTAGACTGCCTAAGATGGGAAGATTGAGATTCGAATCTCAGGTGGATGTACTGAAGATTTTTTCAACATTTTCCCCTCTTCCTCCAAGAAAATGTGGGTACACTTCCTATTTATTTAACCTCCCTAATCCTTAAAACCATTATTGTAATAAGTAAATAAGCGTATAGCCTGAACGGGGAGTAGGAAACTATTAAAATAATAGAAAATATTGTAGTGCCCTTGGCCTATATAAGCTCCTAGCATTCCACTTCTCAATTCTAATCATCAATAATAAAATGATTACCCAGGAGTAGCACATACTTGGAGATCCAAAAAGGCAACTATTTTACATCCGGAATCTCTTACCCCAGAAAAAGACATGGCAAATTTTTGTGTGTATCTTGATGGTATTTTTTTCTACTGTAACAGCTTATCACGATTCACGCCCCAAGCTGGAGGACCACTTCACCTGCAGTCCATGACTGCTTATTCAATATATTCGTAGCTTCCTTTCAATCAACATGGTTACAAACTTTAAATTTCATTGTTGAAAATAATATACATACATATAAGTGATAAGAATTTCAAATCAAAAGTAATCCCATTAGAATAATAATTTTTACTAGAATACAAAGGTGTATTTTAATAATAAATATAACGTTGGTAATCAATTTATTTAAACAAACGATCCATGAAACCTAATCACAATTTTAAGTAATTGGTTTTCTGTTTTGATTATCTTACATTCTAACCAAGGTTTATTTTAGCAAATTCATAAGTTCATTTTGAATTTAATTAATGAGTACTGCGAAACAATGAGCCTGGAACGATTTTAAACGATCTAGCAACAATTAATTTTTTAGTTCCTAATTGCATAGATGTTGGTTCTAAAAATATTAACTGAAACATTACGCTACCTTAAAGATAGTAAACTGTTTTAGTAATCAGATGGTACTTACCTCATAAATCTTAATTAATAATATGTATTGAATTCCACAAATATAGCAATGGGCTAGTTAAATAACTAAATAAAGCGATAGATGATATTATGAGTCATAAACTTTCATTTGATTCATTAAATGTTTATCATCAAAAGAATCATCAATAATACATCATTAATACAGGCCTCCTTCGCTTTGGTGGCACATATACGTGATTACTACTTAACACTGATTTTGTTTACGATACAAATATCTCTATAGTTGTATGCAGCCTTTCGGCATTCAGGACAAACTAAACAACATTATCACAGATCATATTACTCTAGAACAGTCTATAGTGCAGAATATTTGCTTTAGCATTCTATAATAACAGAATCAACGCTTTAGCTGATAATTTTTGTGTTTTATTCGCAGTTCGCAATCATCCTTATATTGTGTTGTGAAAATATAACTTCAAGTAGTTGTTTCTCTCATTTACTGTTTCACAGAACTGCATCGAAATATATAATCGCTGGCAAATTCCGCATCACTGCTCCATAGGAAGAAGAACTAATAATTGTGGCCAATTTTGTGGCCCATTTGTTCCTGTGAGAAAAGTTCCAACCACACCCTTAAAATAGGCCTGTCGGACACTGCTGTTATGGACATGATGATTTCTAATTTACAGCAACAACGTCAAGTGACTGAGCAGTTGAGGCGAGAGGCTGCAATCAAACGTATAAATGTGTCTCAAGCGGTTCTAGATATAATGAAATTCATCTCGGAGCATGAACAGGAAGATTGTCTGTTGGTCGGCTTCAGCTCTCAGAAAGCCAATCCTTTCAGGGAAAAAAGCAGTTGTACACTTTTGTAATGGTCTCTCATTTAACGGAGGAAACATGAGTGGATGTATTGTTGTGTAATTTTTTGTAACTGTGTTTTTAAAAGGACTTTTAATGGAGGTCTTTGAGCAAGCTAGATATATTTGCTTTGTTGGAATTGATATGCAAGTTATTCAACTGGCATTTATCTCCAAACCATTAAAATAGGTATTCCTTATGAAGATGTTTACTCAAAATTGACATGAAAACGCTGACAAAATAAACTTTTAAAATGAAATGCAACCATTTTTCTCTTTGCTATTAAAGTATACCATTATTTTATTCAATTTAGTTCTACAATTTACCCAAAAAGTTTTATAGGCCTTTTTGAAGACACTTTAAAAAAGCTGGGTTTGATTCCTCTGATTTGTTCCACCCCCCCNCCTCAATATTTTCTAGATACACGCTGATAAATTTCTGTAAGCCACAGACAGGTTTAACAAATATATGTTGATCACTGAAACTTCACTTATTTACCAATACAAACAATTTAACACAGTCAAAATTTGTAGGTTAAGAGCCTAAAAGGCTAAGTATGGAAGTTTCACGAAATAAGATGTCGGGGCTTACAAAATATAAATAAACAGGTAAAAAGTTTGGTTGACCATATAATATTTCTCGGTTACACTTTTTTGGACGGGCGGATGCAAATTAATGGGTTGTAATCCTTCACAAGTGTCGTTAAAAATAGGTATAGGTATATTTTTATTTTTATTAACATACTTCATTCAGACCTTGGAATACATTTGGAGTAAACTTCATGAAGTAATACCTATATTTAAAACTAAAAAAAACTTTAGATTCAAATTCTCTGATAACAAATTTTGAGGTTTTTTTTGCATGGCTTACCACTACAGTATCTAAAGTTTCGAGTTGTAAATTTGTTGTTGTGTGTGTGTGTGCTTTTGTTTTATTGTTGTGTAATGTAAACACACAAGCTATGGATTATTCAGCCGATAATCAACTTATCAATAGTTAAAACTCGCACGTCCATATTGACAAGATATCTTAAAAATGTGCAATTAATATATTTCAGATTATTTTTAATATAAGACACTAAAAAATGGTGGTATATAGTTTTAAAGATAAACTTTTGTAACGAAAATTCATTAAAAAACCTCTATTCTGGATGATATCATAAATTGACACCTACTTTGATTTTTGCAGAAACTGTTATTTAACACTTTAAATTAATTCTTTGTCTAGAAATTTTTCAATTTTGAGAAAATTTATGTGAAATTTGTAAAATTACTGTAAGTTATGAAAAACATGTTTTCAATAGACTAAATGCACAAAAAAGAAGTTATATCATTTATTAATGTAACTAGTCATAAGTTAGTTTACAAGTAGTAATAAAATATAATTTTTTTCCCTGATCATAATTAATATTCCCACTCCTTTGTAATTTGCTTTCAAGAGCATTGGTACCAGTGATAAATATTTAATTTCTTTGTTTTCGGATACAGAGTATGATAAAATGTTAACAGTTTTTAATCTTGATTTGTTCGATCAGCATGAATCGCAGTGTAAAAAACTTTCAAAAGGTTCACACTTAAGAAAAATATAAAACTTTGTTTCGTCATATTTTTAACACAACTCCTTAACTTTTTCTTATTGTGAAACTAACACTGTTTAAACTATGGCACACAAAAAAAAAAAGTAAAAATACTAACTTTGGTTCATTGTTGTTAAAAATAAAATTTCACTTTATAACCTAAAAATGGCACAATTTGAGTTAACTTTTTATTTTAACAGATTCACCGAAACAATGTTGGCTAACCTTGAATTTGATGTAATGATGTATGTAACAAGATGAAATTTTGTATAATGTACTTTTTAGTTTGAAAATAAAAGAGTGCTGTAAAATAATTATTTAGTAATAAACTATTAGTCATGTCCTGCATAAATACACCTCAGTCCAATTTACGTTGTAAGAACCTTCTGACAGAACAGTTCCTAGATCTACTTAAATATATTCATATCTCAAGTCATGTGACCTACAACTGTCATTGTGTATATATAAAATAATAATAATGTAAAATATCAATGTTGATCGTAACAAAAAATATTTTACTAGAATACCCTTGCAGTGAAAATTTGATGATATCAAACCCACTGAATTTAATTAATATGCAAATTTGGACATTTTCTAAGGTTTCTGAAACCCTTTATTTCATAGCCTTATAGACTACTTCTAGAAACAAACAAGAATTGAATATAAACATACAACTTTTCGGTAAGCTGGCGGTCTAAGGGGTAAGGTGTCAGACTTCTATACTGGGGTTCGATCCCCGGTCCCGGCACAGATTTATTTGATTACCAAACCCTTCCTTCACCTCTGACAAGACACCTTGTGAATGTGGGGAATGCCAGGCCTCCACCGTGGTTCGGATCCCACGTTAAACTGTAGGTCCTCCATTTCATCTCACAATCACCCTACCATTACACGTTAGCGTGTGTATAACCTGAATGGGTAGTAAGACGCGGTGTTAATAATAATAATAAAACTTTGTTTCAAAGGGGCTACACAACTTTTATTTATATAATTACCTTCTTTACAGATATTTAAAATTAATTATTATTAAGAATATGTAACTGAAAAATTAATATTTTACCTAGTAAGTATTAAGTTCAATTTTTTTCTTATTACAAATCCCCCCCCCCCTCGACATTTGTTTTCCTCGCCCACAGCCAACATGTTTCGAGTGGTTTTCAAATGTTCCCGGTTGGGTGGTAAGTAATTTCTTAAAAAAAGTCCCAACATTTCTCAACCAGGAACGTATTCTGACAGGCCGAGACAAACACTCGCCAGACATGCTTAACCTAAATGAAGAAACCATCACACAACCACAATGAATAGACCAAAAAAACTATTATTTTTTTAATGATTTTATTTACCATACACATAATTTCCTATTACATGTGCTTCTAAATTTGTAGGAAAATATTTCAGACTCAAAAACTACATCGAGTGAAGTTAACGAAAACAATCATTACATAACATAATAATTTATTTGCTACACGAGAACAAAGTGAAAATAAAAAAGACCCAGCTTCAATCACTAAAACAATTTAGTATCGGGGAAAAAAACCTCTTATTCGTTTCAGGTCGAAAACATTTCTAAATGTTCCAATTGGGCGTGTGTTCACCAATAGCACTGTTTGCCGGTTCCACTCAAGTTGTATTTTATTGCTAGTTAATTTCGACAAAAATATTCTTGCAATAGTGTTAAAATTATTTCATATACTAATAACATTTAGACAAATTTTTATTCAAACAATAACTTGACAAATTCAATTTTTTATGATGAGCAAATTTAAGTAAATAACGCAATAGGAACATTGATTGTACAATCAGTGGAGGGACAGGGAATGGGTGACAAGCGAAGTAATTCCTTTATTATTTGATCATCTAATTACCAAACTTTTAAGAAGCTTTTCCTTCCTTACCTCCCCACCCAACCATTCCAACTAGAAATTATTGATAATGTGGTACCCCCAAAACTCCATTATTTGAAATAATCACATTAAATCTATAAGTAAGAACGTTTTGTGGGCGGTGAATTGAAACTGACGAGTGACAAATCAATTTCCTCTCTCTTATTACTGGGTTTTAACATTATTTTTTCCAGAAGTAACATTTGGAGCCATTAAGAAAACTTTTAATTCGTTACCAAGAGATCAGTAAAAGTTCTATTACTCTCCAGATTAAATCAATGACTAATATTTAAAACAAAACGTTATCCAACTTTTACATAACTTACAAGATAAGCTTTTCTCAACTATCCTTACAGAATGGGAATATGAATGAATGGAGACTATATTCCTACAACATTCTAGAGTATGTTCTGTACTGAGCTTAAGACCTAACAGTTGGGAAGGTTGGCTACTACAAAAAGTTTTCCAACACTCACCCTTGGCCAATCTCTTTTAACAAACATGCTACGAGTGCTACTTTATGTTATACTTCCGCATCGCCCTACCTAAATGTACTCCTACCTGCAGTGTCCTTTTATCAAACTCTTTATCACATTTATATATATATATATATATATTCATTGCTCCAACTTTGTTTAGTAATAAAAGAACATAGCAAATGATCCCACCATTATTTTTTAAACAAACCAAATTTTACTATCGCACTTATTGAGTTTGCTTTCAATATTAGATAGATTTGTGCAGCATCCCATTCCCTCATGTACATATTACCACCATTACAACATAAAGTCACGTATATAATAGGTAGTAGGTACACTTTGCCAGAATTGGGGGCCAAAATTAAAGCTACAAATATGGACATAAACTAAATTACCTGGTTCTTATTGAATAGTCATTTTAAATTGTTTTACAACTTATGGTTACGGTTACCCGCGTGACTTAAGTACTCCTTATTAACGGTGGTAAACTATTATATTGTGTACATCAATTTAACCTCGGGCTTGGAAATGTTACGTACAATTCTTAGTCTGCAACAATATTGATGTATACTTGAACATACTGTATGAACCTTCTATTCATGACGCCACAGAAATACTAGATTTCAGTTTGTGAAAAATGTTACAATACACCGACTCAACATGACCTCCCTTTTGCTTTCAACTGAAGACACCCCCCCATCTTAAACCAATGACCAATTCATAATTGTTTTAAACTAGTATGTTCATATTGATAGGGTTAATGAATTCAAATATTTAGGAACAATTTTAACTAGTGATATTCGATTAAAAAAAAAAGAAGCGAAATACTTACTATTTGATCAGTATGTTAGTTTTTAGCATCTCGCCTGTTGTAAGGAAATTACAACTATGAATATACAAAGCGGTAATTTTACTGTTTGCTCTTTATGGGTGCAAAATGCAGCCTCTTACCTTAAACGAAAATATATTTAGTGTGTTCGAAAACAGGGTGCTTAGGAAGATATGTGACCCAAAAAAATGGGTGAAGATAGTAGGGAGTGAAGGTGGCTACATAATGGTGAGCTGCATACCATGTACTAACCACCAGACATTGTTAAGGTGATACAATCTCTCAGGTTACAATGGACAAGTCTTGCAGCGCAAATGGAAGTATCTAGAATCACGTTCAAGGTATTAAATGGCAAACCCAATGGAAAAAGATCACTAAGAAGACCCAGACGGGGAGGATAACATTTGGATAGACCTAAGAGAGATAGGGCGTAATAATATAAGACTGGATAGAATTAGCTCAAGATAGGGCTAGGTGGCGTACTTTTACGAGTGCGGTAATGAGCTTTCGAGTTCCTAGTGCCATAGAGTAAGTATGTTCATATTGTTTTAACTTGATTGGTAAAAATAATGCACAAATATAGGTAAGAACTAGAAATGGGCAGAGTCTGCTACTTTGCGAATTAAACTCTTTCTTTCAATGGACAGCAGCTTCTTCATACATTTCTTTCGTTGAAGGATATTAAATTTTTAATTTTGAACAAATCTATACTTAATTTAGAAAACAACTCAAAACGTAGCGCTCAAGTATACAAGGGTACACCAAACATAAAATGAACCAACTTTATTAAACATACACAAAAACAACTTGGAAACAAAATTACTGAAATGTATCTAAACATCACATTGAACACCAATAATTATTAATAACAATCAAATATATAATAAATATGTACAGTATTTTCTCTTGTGACAAAAATAATTTTTCTTTTAT
>CABFOW010005628.1:12012-40356 GCA_902141385.1 Timema californicum
CATAAATTATTTGCACTATTAATAATTAATAAACTAAACATCAATTACCATCATTAATAAATAGCACATACAAAATATATATTGGTGAAATAAAAGAGAAAAAAAAAACCATGACAAATTGTAATGTGAAAATTTGTGTTTGTTTTATAACGATGCTCAAAATGTAGATATAAAATGAATTATGGAACATTAATTTTATATGCTCTATAGACTAATAACAATAATTGTTTGTTTCAAAACAATATTTTACTAAATAGTAAAATGAATATAAAGCTAAGATAAAATTTGTACAGTTAAGTCTAAGTTGTAAATCACCTGAAGTTTGATGTTTACAACCGTGTGAAAAAAACAAATCAAATTTAAACACTTTGAACATTTGGAATCAGGACTGTTACGATAAATAAAAAAGTTTTGGGCCTAAGCGCTTTAAAGAGGCAACGTTCAACACCTATTTTTCAATTTAATAGCCTAACCCCCTTTTAGTTTGCAATTTCAATAAACCTATTATAGGCATCCAAATTGTTTTAAAAACCAATGTGCGATATATTTTATACTTAACATTTAAAATAACAGCGTGACTATTTTGAACCGTTTCCAAGATCGATGGCTCAGTTTGTTCAACTCTTTCTAGAAAAGTCCGAGATCTTCTCGACTTTATCAAATACCAGAATAAGGTGTGAACATTTTCACGTACCTGACCGCATTTATAATTTGAAAGAATAAATTAATACTAAAATAATAAATCGCTAGGAATTGGTCCATCAAATCATTAAGTATATATTCTGAAATATGAGGTCTCAAAAAAATTAGATTTGAAGTTTTTTTTTTTTTTCAAAATTAAAATTTTTCTTAGCACCACTTTGATGATTACTTGTGACCTGGCCAACATTATTATAGGATGAACGTAACCAGACCCCAGACCGGTAATTTAACCCCTTAATGTGGACAAGGTCAGAATTAAATAAAAAATAAACAACCCTACCAATGTAAGATTTTCTTATTGGTAATCAAATTATCTTTAAATGAGATATTAAAGAAATTCGTCCCCTTTGATGTGCTCCTCTCCCCCTCCTCCTCTATTAAACAAAACACACTTTCAAACAGGAAGAAGTTTTGCTTATAAAAGATGCATTCACAGTTGAATAACTAAGCGACTAAGCAACTTTATTGTATTACAGTGAATAAACCCTAATATAAAAATGAGTGATTAATTTATTAGAAAAATTAATCAAGCTATCTGTCGCGAGTACATAAAATCAAAGCTCGCACACATTTCTACACTACTACAGGTGTGACACCATTTAAACAAGAAAAAAAAAAACCTTTTAAAACATAGAAATCAGTCAAAACTTTAAATATTAGTAATTTATCAAACACACAATACAAGTGCTATGAGAAATAAAGACTAATTAGTATAAAAAGAAATACTCAAACTTAAGTTTTACAGGGAAAAAGAAAAGTGACACTAAATTCAAAACTAACAAACATATTATACAGACCAGTACTAATAAAAAAAAAGTATCTACCGATACATTAAATATAACTTTAATAAATCAGTTTCAATTAACATTACATAAATGTCAAAACAACAAAAACAGAGAATCAATATCATGTGCATACATTCTCGCAAAGGTTGTAAGACTGTACAGACGTCCTAGCAAAGGTTGTAAGCCTGTACAGACGCCCTAGCAAAGGTTGTAAGCCTGTACAGACGCCCTAGCAAAGGTTGTAAGCCTGTACACACATTCTGGTGAAGATTGTAAGCCTGTTTGGAAGTTTTATCTTTTGAATATTTTATTACTAACTCAAATTAACCCCAGATAAATTACTAGGCTGTATTTTTAAATGTAAAATATAGAAATAACAAAGTCAACAACATTAAAACAGAGATTAAATTACAGCCAGCATTTTAGTGGTAGATCTTAATTTGTTTGTAGAGAGTGAATTTATTTAAAAGTTTGAATTGGTCGAGAGCTGGTAAAAAGAGGGATGGCTTTTCACAATTAGGAGGAACACAGGTGACAGTGCTGCTCTGTAGAGACCTGGAAGGTTGGGACTGTACACAGTCTGCAAGGTTGTGACTGTACACGGCTCAGCAAGGTTGGCTTGTCAATACTCAACATTCCATTGATTGGATATCATATTTTTTCAATCCAAATTTTAAATCTTCTTTCAAATTTAGAATACAAATTTGAATCCTCAAATCTTGAAGAGAGAATATTTGTTAAAGGATTAAAAAATAAAAATCTTCAGATTCAGATTTAAAAAATGTAAAATTAAAGGAAAATTTTGTTTTTAGAATTATAATAGTTACGGCATCATTGATGAACAAACCAGAAACTAGACCATTAATTACCACTTAATATGAAACAAATCAAAATGGTGGTCACAATTATACACATATGGGGAAAAAAACTTGTTACATTTTTCATGTTTTTGGATCTTAACTGTCTCCACTATTTAAACAAAGAAGGGGAAAAGTTTTATTTTTTTATCATCGTTAACAATACCAACAAATTATATTCCACTAAGATCCTCAAACTGTTACAATTTCCGAAATTTAGGTTTTGATACAGTTAGGCTTGTTTATCTAAACATTTCCCGACAGAAGACACGTGCCATATGTAATACATTTATATATAATCATCTAGTTATAAGTTTTACTCATGTACATATTTTAAAAATCTTTTTTATTTATATACATTTTAAGTGAAAAGACAACTCTTTTCTTTACTATGTACATACATAAGTTATTATGCAAGTGGAGAAAGGAGTTACCAGCACAATTGCTTTAGATACGCTATTTAGCAAATATACGACGCAGGTTGCATTTTACTAGGAGCTCTTGTGCTTAAAGAGCCATCAATTGCTTTAAAAAACATATTCAAATTGTTAAACTGAGTATATCCACGACACAACTTGTGATTGGTTGGACCAGCAAACGTACCAATGGCAGGGGGCGCCCTTAATAGACATGGGGCTCTGGGCCAACTTTATTTTGAGGGGTGGGGGTAACAAAAAATGCCCTAAAAGGTAAATACATGTAACAATTAATACTTGAAGGCTCACTTTTTTTCTATATAGATATAAGGGTTGATTTCTCAACGAACATTAGCTGAATAAAGCTATAAACTACACCCGTGCTAGGTTTGAATTAATCTGTTAATGCGTCCAAAAGTTATCTTCGGACATATCCACCACAAACAAAGACAGACAAATTCGTGGAGTTAAAACGGAGAACTACCTTCCCTCGTTCAATAAATCAAACCATATGGTTTTGTTTCTACACTGACCATATTTGCTAGATTGCCCATACGAGGACCGTACTATTGGACGTGTGAGGAGGCAAACAGTCTTTCCCCCCTGTCCAATATGAAAGTGCGGGGCCCTGTGTGGCTGCAACATATATGCACCCCTAAGGGCAACCCTGGCTAAAGGAATATTTATAGCCCAACACAGGTAGAGCACACACACTTGTGACAGATTTAATTTCTTTACTGAAAACTATAAAAGTGGTAGCTCAGAATATATAACTAATTTCCTTTTTGAATCATAATAGGAAAATTAATGAAGGTTTTCAAAATAAAACACACAGAGAGAACAAAGCTTTATCATGGCCCAAGCATTTAGTCAAATTAAGACATCTACTTTGACCTTAGTTTGTCGAAACAAAACTAGCAGGATATTTGAAAGGAAATTGTGACAAAAAAAACAAAACAACCTCCCTTTTTTTCAGTCAAAAAACATTCGGCTTAAATAGTTACTGTTTGCCTGCAAAGTTGTTTACACATCATAATGGTTACTCTTCATCCAGAGTCATCCATTAATAACCATGGTCTGTACCTCCCCACACACATCCATGTTATCAACAATACGCAGAGAGACAATACAATACCTTAACACCAACTCCAGAAAAACAAAAACAAATATTTAGAAATCAGTTCCACAAAATCAAATCAAAGTTAAAATATTTTAATGTGTTTAACATATTTTGGCTTAAGTTTGTGTACAAGTAATTTTATATCACAATTCGTAACCAATAACTAATTCCAACAGTATTTGTAATTTACATTGAATTAAAAATAAACAAAAGTGAACATAAAATGTGTATTTTAGCCTTCAATATGTTTACTAGCCAAGATTAGTTATTAAAGCAGACATTTTTTATAAAGCCAAGTCAAAGACAAAGAAAGTTTAACCTGATTTTAATAGGAAGCCCCACTTTAAACCACTATAAAACGAAGGTCACTAAATTTGGTTTTATAGATATATGTCTTATTTGGATGATTAATTAAAATTATTATTATCATCACCGCGTCTTATTACCCATTCGGATTGTACGCACTTACACTAATGTGTAATGGTAGGGTGATTGTGAGATGAAATGGAGGACCTACAGTTTAACGTGAAATCCGAACCACAGTGGAGGCCTGGCATTCCCCACATTCACAAGTTGTGATTAATACACGTCTTGTCAGAGGGTGAAGGAAGGGTATGGCATTAATTAGAAAGTTATCAAAATCTTCCAATAATACTTAGTTATACATTATTGTATAATTTCTCTTTACGCTGTTAATTAAACGGGCTAAGAATATAAATAAATTGTAATTGTTTCCCCCGCCATTGTGGCAACAAGTCTCTCCAGTTTAAAAATAATGGGTTTCCTATGAAAACCAAAATGTATATTTAAAGAGACGTTGAAGTGTTCAAGTGTCACACCCCTCTCTTTTATATAAATGAAACAACATTTGCATACTCTTAGATTAAAGATTCTGTTGGGTTATTTTGTCTATCGAAGCTGTAACGTGCGACGTGACAAGATCAGCCCGTGTATCGTCTGTACCAACACGTGTCTCCAAGTCACGAAAACCTCTGCCTTCTTCCTCCTCCTCCTCGAGCAGGTGAGTGTGTCATATCACATTGAGAGCAACCCCTCCCACCCCCCTTGACGAGAGAGGAGGGAAGTTACTTGTTGCGTCATGACGGCAGGTGCTTCAGAGCGTCTATCCTGGAGACGAGGTTGCAGATCTTGAGGGCTGGTCCCAGCTTCAAACCCATGTACTTCATCATCATCTCCGACGTGAGCAGCAAGAGAGCCTTGCCGTCTATCTCCTGAAACAAGCACAGCCCTCGCTACAAACACCCAATAAAATACGCCAGCTTTGTACGATTCTCCAGGAGTTGACCTTGAGATAGTTATACATATTCGACTCTCACTCACATGTTTCCTGAAGAGATCAGCGTGCACACCCAAGGTAGGGTCCACAGAGTAGATATGGTGGATCACATCGTCAATGGACCACTCATTGGCATCTGTAGACACCTTGGCGTTGCCAGAGTTCTCAGAATGAGGCGTGGTCGAGGTTGCTGCTTCAAGCTCTGCTGTAATGCAACCACAAGCTCAAGTCAGTTTAAGGTGGACAGTCAGTTTCATAAACAAAACCATACATAAATGAAAGATGAACCAAGGATTTACACTAGGTGAGGGTTGGTGAAACACATCTGACCAGTGTGCCACTTGAGGACCAGCTGAACGTCGAACCGGTCCAGTGTGCCACTTGAGGACCAGCTGAACGTCGAACCGGTCCAGTGTGTCACTTGAGGACCAGGTGAACGTCGAACCGGTCCAGTGTGCCACTTGAGGGCCAGCTGAACGTCGAACTGGTCCAGTGTGCCACCTGAGGACCAGCTGAATGTCGAACTGGTCCAGTGTGCCCCTTGAGGACCAGCTGAACGTCGAACTGGTCCAGTGTGCCCCTTGAGGACCAGCTGAACGTCGAACTGGTCCAGTGTGCCACTTGAGGACCAGCTGAACGTCGAACTGGTCCAGTGTGCCACTCGAAGACCAGCTGAACGTCGAGCCGGTCCAGTGTGCCACTCGAAGACCAGCTGAACGTCGAGCCGGTCCAGTGTGCCACTCGAAGACCAGCTGAACGTCGGACTAGTCCAGTGTGGCACCTCTTATTTACATTTTTAGTGGGTATTTAAAAATTGAAATGTGTTGATTATTATAAAATTTAGTAAGTAACTCAAATAAAATTTAAATATTTTAATAATGCTTACATTTTAAGGGGAACAGTTCATTAAATTGTCAACAAGATGATTTAAAGTACGAGCCAAGATGATTTCTAACAGTTGACTTCTAAGAGCTCGTTGTGACACGACAGCGAATAACATGGCTGTAGATTAAAGTACAGTTTGTCCTGAACACGCATGTATTGATAACACACTGAAAGCAATGGACTCAGAATACCTGGTACACTTCTACGAGGCTGATGGGGGGATGAGGGCCCCGTCGGGGCTATGGCCGCGTTGGTAGGACTGGAGCGCACCTGGGAGCTAGAATCAGAGCTGCCAGAAGACCACCGACGCTTTCTACTTGGTTCACCCACGGCCAACGGCGCATCTGCGGCTGTAACCAAGTCAAGACCACCCTTTCTCACTGAACATCTTATTAATAATAATAATAAAATTTAGCACCACGTCTTACTACCCGTTCGAGTTATACGCTTTAAGTAATAATTACTCTAATGGATTAGGAATTGGGAAGGTTAAATTAGAGGAAGTGAACCCGCATTTGCGTGGAGAGAAAGTGGAAAACCATTTAGGAAAAATCACCCCCAGTTCACCCGACCGAGATTCGAACCTCGATCTCCCCGTCCTCGGCAGTCGAGCTCAACACGACAAGCGCCACCGAGGCGGGTCACATCTTATTCTTGCGGTTAGAGAAGCCGAGAATTGGAGTTTTGAGTCAAGTTTTTCAAACTCAAACTAAAAATACCTAAAAAGAATACTCTACAAATCTGAGAACTCTGAATTTCCCTATTTTATCTCGAAAATCTACAAGTGTTGTGCCGGTAGGTGTCAATAAATAAACAAACCTCTCTTAGAGGGCGTCACAGGGGTGTCCTCCTGGTAGCAAGTGGGACACCTCGTGTAAAGACGCTGATGGCTGTAAAGGCGAGGGCAGCAGCCCATCTCGTCAAACAGTATCTCAAAGAAGTCCCACATGTTGGTCTCGTTCTCGAAAGGCGGGAGTCTAATGTTTACCACCTTGTTCTCGTAAGAGGCTAGACAACATCGATACAGGATTAGGAGTAGGAATGAATGTCAAACTCGCCATCTGCAATCCTTACTGGTGGCCAAATATCAACAATAAAAACAAGCGAGACAAATATTTAAGAATATAAATTGTTGGTGACCTGGTGGTCTAGGGGTAGGGTGTCAGACTTCTGTGCTGGCGGCCGGGGTTCAATCCTCGGTCCCGACACAGATTTATCTGATTACCAAACCCTTCCTTCACCTCTGACAAGACATCTTGTGAATGTGGGGAATGCCAGGCCTCCAACGTGGTTAGGATTCCACGTTAAACTGTAGGTCCTTCATTTCATCTCACAATCACCCTACCATTACACATTAGCGTAAGTGCGTATAACCCGAACGGGTAGTCAGATGCGGTAATAATAATAATAATAATAATAATATAAATTGAGAAAAACTGGAATTGTGTCCATCTTTAGGTTTAATATTTATTTACCCTTTTATGTAATGTTTTAAGGAAGAAGTGCAGTTTTTGTTCTTAAATATATTTTTTTTCATTATATTTGTAAGAAGGTACCTTCTTCCAAATATAATTAAATTGCCTCAAAGTGAAAATAGGGTTTCTTCATTGATATATATGTATTTCATATTAGTTTTATTTCTTTGGCCAGGATTCAAAACCAATTAAGTTTCAAGGGGGGAGATCGACTTGGTCACAACAAAGAAATTTTTAAATTTATATTGAGCTAATCGGGTGCAAAATATTATTTGTTTCAGCCGTTTTGTTTTTTTCTTTGTTATTTTCTACATTTGCAATTTTAATATTTTGCCATGTTGTATATTTATGTATTCAGTATTCCTGTGATATAATAAAATAAAACCAACTAAATAGCATTTCTTTCAAACACAATTTAACATATATCAGTTTTGACCTGTGATGTACGTGCAACTTTCCGCCTCCCTGCCAGTGTTGACCTGTTATTCACCTGTGATTTATGTACACCCAGCCGCCTCCCTGCCAGTGTTGACCTGTTATTCACCTGGATGTACGTACACCCAGCCATCTCCTTGCAAGTGTTGACCTGTTATTCACCTGGATGTACGTACACCCAGCCGTCTCCAAGAGTTGACCTAGTTATTCACCTGTGATGTACGTACACCCAGCCGTCTCCAAGAGTTGACCTGTTATTCACCTGGATGTACGTACACCCAGCCGTCTCCTTGAAGGTGTTGACCTGTTATTCACCTGGATGTACGTACACCCAGCCGTCTCCTTGCAAGTGTTGACCTGTTATTCACCTGGATGTACGTACACCCAGCCGTCTCCAAGAGTTGACCTGTTATTCACCTAGATGTACGTACACCCAGCCGATCCTGCCAGTGTTGACCTGTTATTCACCTGGATGTACGTACACCCAGCCGTCTCCCTTCAAGAGTTGACCTGTTATTCACCTGTGATGTTCGTACACCCAGCCGTCTCCCTGCCAGTGTTGACCTGTTATTCACCTGTGATGTATGTACACCCAGCCGTCTCCCTACCAGTGTTGACCTGTTATTCACCTGTGATGTACACCTTGCCGTCTCCCTGACGCAACATCCCAAAGATGTGTCTCTGGTTTGTGGCTGCGTTCACCAAGGACTGTACAGACTCTTTCACAATCCAGTTGAGACTCTCGGACTGGAATTGTGGAGGAAGCTTCTTTACCTTCCTGGGGTCTAAGTATGGCCCACACTGGCACCCCTGGTTCACGTGAATCGTCACTGGGGGGAAAAAACACTATATTTAATCACTTGTAAGGACGTGAGAAGCTACGAAACTTCAACTTGGCTTCGAGACCAATGTCAGCTTTGACTTATTCGACAATTATGAAACTTCGCCAATAAAAATATTGAAATCAAAAAAATACTCAATTTATGATCAATTAACCCCATTCTGATCTGATTATATATTACAAATTAATATAGAAAAAAGATTAAGTAGCTAATTGATTATTTATTAGACTAAAACGTAATACCACAAGCAATTGTGCAATAAAAAGATTCTAAGTACATTTAGTGGAAATAATGACATCATATTTTTTCGATAGTAAAACAACAAACAAAAATTATTCTAACTTCGATTAAACTTTGAGAGTATTTGTTACATCCGATTCGAGTTGAAAAAATGGACTGCGCACACCTCTTTTACTTGAGGTATTTAACGTGCAATATCTGAACTAAATGGTTTTTTAAATGCTACCGCCTTTTTTTCAGGTTATACACATGTGTACTAATTAGGCCAATGAGTTAAAGATGATTAAGCTTTAATTTTGAGGTAGTGTACATGCATTTGCATGGAGGTAGAATGTAAAACCCCTTAGGAAAAATAATCCTTGGTACACCCGACTGCGATTAGAACTTGGATCTCGTCATCGGCAGTCTAATCTATTGGGAGAGCGACGCCTTAGACCATGTGGACACCGAATCAGGTTTCATACATAAAAAACCAACTGAGAGTGTCAATTACTAAACATCCAGTCCCCCAGACCATTAATTCCATCATTTTGAAAGGGTGAGCTATAATTTCACCAAAATTAATGATTCAACTCTATTGGTTACTGAAGCCAAGACCCTGGGTTCACTTGAATCTACATAGATATAACTAACATCTGTGTGTAGGTCAGTTTTCAATAAATTGTATTTGTTAAAAAATCACAGGGAATCTAACTTGGGACCTTTATGCTCTACCAGCGATCTGAGGTTTCACCTGAGGGTGTGTCTTCCTGCGTGCTCGTCACGTCATGCACCGCGATGGTCGTCGTGTCCACTTGGCCCCCTCGGGACTCGGCCCCTGTCTCCGGCTCGTTGAGGAGAGGGGAGGCCGTGGCAGGGCCTCGTGGGGAGGGAGTCGCCGTTGTCGTCGTCAGGGTGGGAGGTGTATCCAGGGAGGGGGGTGTCGGAGGACTGGCCACACTGCTGCCAACCACCGGGGTCTGTTGTTGAGAATGAGCCGGCAGGGGGTGGGGTAACGGCGGCAGTTGTTTCGTTTCCGCGGTGGTGGTGTTTGCCATGGGCGGGGGAATGTTGCACACCCTGGTCTTATAACGACTCGATCCATGAGCAGCTGAAAATACAACTCCAATGTATTATATTTTGTTTACCTTCACAAAATAAAACAGGCAGAAGCTAAGTCCTTATGACAGTGCGTAATATTTAATGTGAAGTTTTATGTGCGGGAAAAGATAAAAAAAAAAGGTAAACGGGGAGGCATAATGAAGTAATAAAAATATATGAAATGTGACACCTGTGTGTAATCAGGGGTACTCACTTTTCTGTCCCGGGGGTTGCATGGGGTGCTTGCTCTTGCAACACCACCCCACCGGAAATATGTCCCGGGAGTCGAACCGACACCAGTAATCAAAGGCTCCCCTCCATCCGTCGAATGTGACGTGGATCATCTCACCTCGGATCGCTCCTTCAAAGCACAACAAAGTGGTCGTAAAAATGACGTTTCCGAGAATCTACGAGTGAGCTCATGTTATTCTAGGTAAATATACGAGCTCTCTTTAACTAGGCTGTCTTATGAAGAGCTTGTTGACGTTTAAAACACAACTTTCAAAGAAGATAGCTAAATGATACAATACTGAGCTCCTTTCATTTATTTCTAAAACCAGTATGATCTGCAGCTGTCACTTTTGAAAGATTGTGGCCATATTTGAATAAAGATACGAAAACAATGTCTTTACACTAAAGTAATGTAATTTAACATTGAATGGAGGATAGAACAATGTCGCGACACTAAAGTAATGTAATTTAACATTGAATGGAGGATAGAACAATGTCGCGACACTAAAGTAATGTAATGTAACATTGAATGGAGGATAGAACAATGTCGCGACACTAAAGTAATGTAATTTAACATTGAATGGAGGATAGAACAATGTCGCGGAATGGAGGATAGAGCAGAAAGGCTCACACGCCTAACTTTTGAGACCTACAGTTTTCTGGTAACAAACAAAACACGTAATTGTGTAATTTTCAAGGCACATCAGCCCCTTTCTCAAGCAGAAGAGATTAAAACCCAGACTGGATGGCTAGTGGTAGGTCATGGTCACAGTGATACTGTTCGTGTCTTTACTCTTGGTAGATGGATACAATGCTGTATTTATATTATAATTAATCAGAGAATTATTAAATTATCAGTTATTATTGTTTATAAGAAATGAGTGACAGGTATGAGTAGGTGGACTGATGTACCCCAAACATTACATAACTATGTGTTTTAGATGGGAACCACAGGCATACAATTTTCTGGCGAGTAAACCTTACCCTTCTATCCCCCTCTTAATAAGAAACAGGAAAATGTATCATATTTAATTGTGAAAGTGAAGGGGAATTAAGAGAAGTTATTTGTTCCTAAAATTCCATTCTTCCCCCATCACTTATACCCTGATTTTGGTAGGAATAACAGTTGAGAAAATTCAAACATAGTGTTTTACAGCCAACATTGATAACATTTTACTATATAATTTGTTTTAATTGATAGGTATTGTTTATATTTATCAAAAGTGACAACTGTAGATAACATGACTTGATGAATGGACATATTAAACTTGTTTTAGTAACTTTAGTAACTAACTTCTACTGTTCTTCCTACCAAAATCGTACTATACATTACCTTGTTTACAGCATATCTATTTTAATAAATTGCCAAGTCACTTAAGGTATTATTATTTTGTTTAAGTTAGCTTCTCTTAAATCTTTTTTCCGACTATTACATTGATTGACAATTCTATGTTCCTAGCTTATAAACCAAACCAAGGTGGAACCAATCAAGGTAAACTTGCAATCTATCAGGATAGGTATAAAGATATAACCGACTAAATTTAAACACCACAAACACTACACAACATTTCTAAATTAAAAAAGGCTACTTTTAAACAAGATTTCTTGATTGTTTTAACTATGAAAACAATTTAAAATAGATATTTATATAATAAACAATTTTTTTATGAAGTCTAAAGTATTTTCACACCAATAAATGGCAACAGCTATTAACGAAAATAAGAAAATAAAGTTAAAAAGAAATTGAAAACTATATAATGTCCCATTCCTAGAGATAGTGTTCATAAAATCACATTTAGGTGGTTTTTATGTCGAAGCAAACAACTCTGCAATGAAAGGAGGACAGATGGACAAGGGGGCTAGTTCATTCCGTTTGAGTTTAGTTTGGTATCGCACTCAAGGCGTACTCAGTACGACTAGGAAAAAATGCCATATGTAAGCTTAAACTCACAAATAAGACATGTTACAGTAATTTCAAGCGTAAGTTGCATCTCTTGTTCAACAGAAGAAAGTATTACTTTGACTGATGGCTCGAGATTGATCACTGTACTTCAGTTGTTTAGGGTGACCCGGTGGTCTAGGGGTAAGGTGTCAGACTTATATGCTGGCGGCCGAGGTTCAATCCTCGGTCCCGGCAAAGATTTATCTGATTACCAAAACCCTTCCTTCACCTCTGACAAGACATCTTGTGAATGTGTGAAATGCCTGGCCTCCACCGTGGTTCGGATCCCAAGTTAAACTGTAGGTCCTCCATTTCATCTCACAATCACCCTACCAGTACACATTAGCGTAAGTGCGTATATCCCGAACGGGTAGTAAGACGCGGTGCTAATAATAATAATAATCAGTTGTTTACTTTACTTTCTTCTGCCGAATAATAGACCCCGATGATCGACATGACTTCTCATATGTTATGTTTTAATTGGAGACTTTAAGAACTACATTTCCCTAATCAACGTCCTCCTCTCAATGTTTTATTAAACACAACCGTTTGTACTTTCTTTCACAAGAAAATGTTAATATTTATATTTCCTCTCGTTTCTCAAGAATCAGATAATTTGAAATTTGTAGATTAAAAACTGGATTCAACTCGAATGTTAATACCGCATTTACCCGAATCCAAGACGACCCTCAGTTTTCCAGTGGTTCCGGATAGATTTATTTAAAAATGGTATTTATTTTATCACGAATGGAGAAAATAATTACTATGGTAGACTGACTTATTTTGTAAGGCTAACAAATTGTTTTTTTAATTGCAAAACACCTATATTGACTTAAAATCTAATTAGGATTACAGAATTGCTAAGGAATTTTTAGCATAAGAAGGTTAACTTTAAAAAAACTTCCATCAAAACAACGAGAAGCTAATTTTTATTATGACAAATGATTACCGTTAGTGACAATCCTAGTCTCATGCATACCCTACTCCCCCCCTAATTACGAACATTGGACTCAACCATTAATGTTAGCTTTTAAAACAAGACACTTTCACTTTGACAATGATATACAAATAATAAAATAGTAGAGTAAAGAGATGTAGGCAGAAATCAAAGGACAAATATACAACAAAATGTTGCTTTGATAAGGAAAATATAAACACATTTTACATGTTACAAAACATCTAACCAATAAACACGTCTGTTGTGAACTACCGTAAGTGGCAGCCGCCATGACGGCCTAGTGTGAAAAATTAGTGATAATTAAACAAGCATCTTTATTCTTATTTTGAAACCGATGATCTAGGAACATCTAATCAAAGATAATAATTTACTTGATATTATTCAAAAATTAAATATTTTGTGAATTTTGTATGAATTAAAACTAAAGTTCGGCATCGCTAATACTGTATAGTAAACACTAGTATAACACTTTACACAGTTTTGTTTTATGCAGGAATTTAGACCACAGAGCAGTTAATATTCAGAAACAAAATAATCCCACAATCTCTCCTCGAACACACGGATGTATCAGAGCCAAGCAGTGTTTCTAGAAAAATGCCAAAAGAGTGTGTGGGTGTGTGCTCAGTGCCCTCGTCAACTGTCTAAACTTAAGGTGAACCTACCCACAGTGGCGACACAGATAAGATGCGGATTCTTCTTATCCACAGCCTCCAGCTTCATTCCCGCCTCAAATAAATTTTGTTTTGAGCCTTTGGGTTCGTCTACGAAAATATCTTCAGGAGCCAGGTGGGCGGTACTTAAGCTCTTCAGCATAAAGGAGGGCCACGAGGAGGCATTCATTCTAAAACCTAAAAGAATGGGACAACTACGATAGTAAAGAGAGAAAGTGCAAGCCGTGACACATACCAACCGTCGCGGCACAGATAAGCTGTGGATTCTTGCGGTCGACGGCCTCCAGCTTCATGCCCACCTCGAACATGTTGCATTTGGCGACCCTGGGCTGAGGCTTGAACATCCTGGGCAGGGCCATCTCGGCCCCGTTTAGGGTCTTCAACAAAAACTGGGGCCACAACGAAGAATTGCTTCGAAAACCTAGAAGAACCGTCGCTTGCCGTCACTCTTGAGGCATAGGTAAGCGCATGCAGCACTTCCAGAGTGTAAAGAAACCGATACGTCAAGTGATCAAGGTTTGTGACGTGTTGACAGATTATAAATTCTAGATCAAATTTACGCAAAGTGGGTGTATAAAGCTTTGACCTCTATTTGGATAGATGAAAAAAAAGTTCGAGACAAAGATGAAGTTTTAACAAAACAAACAATGAAATCTAATATACAAATTTGTGGTCATTTTATTCTGTTGTGTACACAATTCCTATTGTCTTTATCTTGGTATGCTCCACTATGGTTGTACCATAGCAGAAACAAGCATGTCAATCAAGTCCACTACTGCTCAGAGCAAGCAGAGGGCACATTACTAAGTCGTGTTCATTTGACTAACATCTGTAGTAAATGAATTTCAGGTTGAGATAGTCAATCGAATTAACATCTTAGGTTGAAATATTTTACACATTTTGTCAATAAGACCATAGTAAATAATGTTTAGTGTTTAAAGTTATAGACTGTGCACAAAATATTGAATATTAGTGGACAGGGCACACCCCTATTTATTCACAACCGAGTATTGTAGTAGGTGAAGCCCTTCATCACAAATACAGTTAGTCCTAAACTTACATGGTCATGGTTAGTTTATTCCAAAAGCTTTTGTGTCGCCTAAATAAAATGTTAATATTTTTGATGTCATGCTGATTTCCTAAGACAATTATATCCAACCAGGTTCTGCTACAAACAAACAAAATGTCGAGCAGGGCTGTGGAATCTTGAGCAATTTTTGGGGGGGTGGGGGTCGGTAAAAATGTTCAGACTTCAAAAAAATATAATAAAACAATATGTGGTAGATATATAATTTTAACTTTATACTTTTTTTTTATTCTTTAGGACCAATATTTGTAATTGTAATTGACCAATTTTTTAAAATATAAATTCAAAATTTCAAAGAAACTTCCCATGACATTGTATGTCTGGATTATATTTGGAAGAAGTTACAGGAAAGGTGGATAGAAACATATAAAAGGGGAGACAAACACAATATGGCCATTAAAATGAAAAGAAGAACACAGTTCACACTTTACACTGCTGCCAATGGACAGAGAGGTAATGGATGTCTCTTAAAGAAAATTGATCGTCACCGCCCAATCCCCCAGTGACGATCAATTTTCTTTAATAGGCAACCATTACCTCTTTGTCCATTGGCAGCAGTGTAAAGTGTGAACTGTGTTCTTCTTTTCATTGTAAAGGCCATATTGTGTTTGTCTCCCCTTTTATATGTTTCTATCCACCTTTCCTGTACCTTCTTCCAAATATAATGTAATTGCCTCATAGAGCGAAAAGAGGTTTTCCTTATTGAATTATATTGTATGTCTGGAGAATTTTACTGCAGTAGATTTGTTGCGACTGTGTGAATATGCGGGCGGATCCGTACGTACCCAGGGGCGGCTGAAGCATCCCCCCCTTCTTCTCGCAAGTGCCGATGCTGTTGATCTCGGCAGAGTCCACCAGTCTCCAGAAGTCGTTCTTGTTGTCGCTGCCGTCCAGCCGCAGTCGTAGCCTCGGGCCCAACACGCCCACGACGGAGGCGATGCATGTCGAGGTCAGGTTCCTCGGGTCCAGGGCCTCCAGTTTCATGCCGACTGTGAACTCGTTCTTAGGGGGCTCCTCGCTCTGCATTCACAAACATTTGTTTTATACTGTTTAATAGGAATGGGAGTTAAAATTCCCGGAAGTATCCTTGAGAATTCAAGAATTTCTTCTCCAAAATTTGGAATTAGTTTCAGAGCCAAAATAACCATAGAAAACCCTTAATTAGACCCCAGAGAATTAATTTAGCACTTTACTGAATTAATTATTATTATTATTATTATTATTAGCACCGCGTCTTACCACCCGTTCGGGATATACGCACTTACGCTAACGTGTAATGGTAGGGTGATTGTGAAATGAAATGGAGGACCTACAGTTTAACGTGGGATCCGAACCACGGTGGAGGCCTGGCATTCCCCACATTCACAAGATGTCTTGTCAGAGGTGAAGGAAGGGTTTGGTAATCAGATAAATCTTTGCCGCGACCGAGGATTGAACCCCGGCCGCCAGCACAGAAGTCTGACACCTTACCCCTAGACCGCCAGGTCACCCACTTTTTGCGATTAAAAAATATGTGAGCGTACTCGGGGTGTTATCGCAGGCCTTTCTGCATTCTCCCGCTTAATCCGAACAAGCTCCGATCCCAATTAGTTTGGACTAATGAGGTCCTAACGTATTTTTATTTAAACTATCATTTTGTTATGTTGATAATTTGGGGAATGTAAAGGAGGACTTGACCCCTCTCTCTTGTTATGAGAACTCAGATACTACCCCTGTAGTGACCAAATACTGTCCCGGCCTACAAACGATCAATAAAACATCACGGTCAAGTTTATCCCTTTTAAATTTTATGTGTATTTTGCTTGGTGAAATTTTGTATGTTGTTTTGAGCCATAACTATTTTTCAAACTTGTGTGTCGATGTTAGCAAATTAATGGTTTTCTAAGCTTCATAATCCCTTCATATTTAAAAAAAAAAGTTGGAACACTCATAAAGGCTCGGTTTGATTTGCGGTCGGTAAAGTGTCAACCTTTTGACTCACCTGTTTGAAGCATGTGATGGGAGCCGCGATGCTATTAGTCTCCTTCAGGTAAGAGTCCCAGTCGAACATCTCGTAAATAGGCTTGATGGCCGCAATCGGCAAATCTGTGAGCAACGCCGACAGTGCAATAAGTTAACTAAATGTTCACCATCAGAATTAACTTTACAATGATACAATAATTGTTAAATATATATCAATTACTTAAGGTGTCAAATGAGGCTAATTAAACTAGCAGCGAGTGCGGCATTTGCTGGTGGGTTGTTGTGTCCTGTGCGTAAAAGGCGTAATGTTTCGAGAAGCTTGTGTCTTCGACTAGCGCTATATCACAGGGTTCGAGTCGAGCTTGTGCCTTCGACTAGCGCTAGTAAGGTTAAACATGTTCTACTTCACTAGCCACTAGTTAAGGGTCCACACGACACTAGCTCATTGAAATTACTAGCTGATAATTCAACCCGTGTAACACTATGAATTATTATTATTAGCACCGCGTCTTACTACCCGCTCGGGTTATACGCACTTACGCTAATGTGTAATGGTAGGGTGATTGTGAAGATGAAATGGAGGACCTACAGTTTAACGTGGGATCCGAACCACGGTGGAGAGCTGGCATCCCCCACATTCACAAGATGTCTTGTCAGAGGTGAAAGAAGGGTTTGGTGATAAGATAAATCTGTGCCGGGACCGAGGATTGAACCCCGGCCGCCAGCATAAGAGTCTGACACCTTACCCCTAGACCGCCAGGTCACCAACAACACTATGAAGAAGACGTAGAAGCTAAAATTAAATGTTACAAGTTTTTTATTGATTTTTATATTTATAAATACTCAAATCTCCTTAGTATTTGAGCCCTCTCCCCTTCCATCCCAAGAATAAGGGTGTAATGGACTGATCCAAACGCAGTTCGAGTTCAGGACAAACTGACACCTACCAACTTTCTGCTGGGTGGCCGTCTCCTTCTTGTGGAACTTCTCGAGGCAGTGGGTGCTGCAGAAGATCTTGACAGGCTCGGTAGGGTGCTCCAAGCGGACAGGAGTGCCCCGGATTACATTGTCGCAAAGCTTGCACCCGCCCTGGGACACACAAGATACGTCAAAACGCCGCGAGAACGGTCGTAGCGTTGTTGACAAGGACTTATGCTCACTCTTGCGCCTGACGCTACTCACCAACTCATCAAACCAATGAGTTCTTGACAAATATATGTAAATGTGTTTAGATTTGTCTCTGTATCCGAAACCGTAGGGTCCTAGCTACACTTTAAAACAAAATTAATGGAAAGTGATTTAAAGAAGAGTTTGAATGATGATTAAATTAGTCCAAAATGTTAGCGGGGATCCACTCTGGTAGTCGAACGGCCCAAAGAATCCTTCTCGCATTAGGATATCTGATGACATGTGGATTAACGTTTGAATCCTAGTCGAGTGTATCGAGCGGTTTTTTGCTTTAATAAATTCCACTATCAATCTGGACAAATGTAGCTACGTTTCCTCTAAATTTAACCTTCGTAAACCCCAAAACATTAGCATAATTAGTACCTACAGTGGCCCCATGGCTTCTTTGGTGCTGACTGACAGCTCATAGCTCAGAGTGCACGTCTTTGAAAAGTTACCAGACCAATTTATGTATACCTACGCTGAACCATATGATCTGCAAAAACATGTGTTTATCAGTTGTCACTTCTGACAGTTAAAATTTAGGTATATACCTAAATGTTGACTGTAAGAAGTCAGCTGAGAGCTGTCAGTCAGCACCAAAGAAGCCATGGGGCTACTGTATATACCTAAATGTTGACTGTCAGAAGTCAGCTGAGAGCTGTCAGTCAGCACCAAAGAAGCCATGGGGCTACTGTATGCATGTAACCTGGACAAATAGCATGCTAGGCTGCTAATATATATTTATATATATATATTCACTTTATAAACACAAGGTAATGAACCAAGGACACCGGAGACTAGATTAGCACCTCCCTCCAGATATTGTAACTTGCGAGACAAGTGATCGCCAGGGCCCACCACAAGGAATAATGTGACGATGCCTCACCTTGCGGTAAGCCTTGCTGAACTCGGACAGGCAGGTCTCAGAACAGAACTCCTTCATGTCTTGGGTGGTGGGGTACACATACTTGAGGGTCTGCTTGTTCTCTCCGCACCAGTAGCATGTGTTGAGTAGCTTGTTCTTCGGGGGTCTACCCGGACCTGTGTGTTTGTTTCAAGACGCGCTTTAGTGACCCACTTGAATGTCCTTGAAGATGTATTAGAGGCAAGTGAAGATACTAACCTATCTCTAGTCTTTAGATCAAGAACTCCCTTCCCTCCCGCGAACCCACTACCCTCAACCCTCCAACTTGGTGCCACTTTATAGACTTCAAGCGGTGAAGAATATTACTAATCTCATGTCTTCTCCATCCTCCGTATCTTATCTTTACGATTATTGATCACAACTCAAAATACTGTGCTAGTGATTTAGTTTGAAAATACAACGAGGAGTGTCCGACCAACCTGGGTCTTGAACCAGGATGCTAGGGTTCAATGCCAGGACATGTGTGTTGTTATATAGCTCTTATTTAATAATATTTAGCACCGCGTCTTACTACCCGTTCGGGTTATACGCTTTAAGTACTAATTACTCTAATGGATTAGGAATTGGGAAGGTTGAATTAGAGGAAGTGAACCCGAATTTGCGTGGAGGGAGAGTGGAAAACCATTTAGGAAAAACCACCCTTAGTTCACCCGACCGAGATTCGAACCTCGATCTCCCCGTCCTCAGCAGTCGAGCTGCTCAACACGACAAACGCGTTAGCCAACTACGCCACCGAGGCGGGTGATATAGCTCCTATTATTCATGTATTTTCCTATTCCATCACCATATCGTGGGTTTCCTTAAATCGAGACTAAGTATGAGTTGTTGACAAGTGTTGTGTTGATAGCGGGACTTACCTCTGGCCTTTCCTTGAGACGACGACATTGCTTGACAAGAGGCAAACCCTTTCCCAATCAAGGCTCACTAAAATAAAGTTAAAATGAATAATTAAGAAATAGTATTGTAAGAAATCTATAAATCTTAATGTCTAGCTTTTAATGTAAGAACTAAAATGTCTAAAAAAACATATTTAACTTAAAACTTAGCATACAGCAAGATCTAGGGTTTTATTTACAGTGTAGTCCCGGGAGTCGACCAACGCCCAGTGTATGAATAGCATGGAGTCCCAAGTTGAATGGGGGGCTTGGACGACGTCTGAATATTGATTGGCCCCATATATGATAGACTTACCAGCCTTGACCATGAAGGGATTTCCTGGATGTAGCACATTTTAACCTCATATACAAATATAATCTTTTATAGTTTAATAAAACAGAACCCAGTCTGACAATCGGAAGTTATAGGAATATCAAAATACTATGTTATAAACTTAACCGAAAAATATTTAAATGAGATTATGGTAAGGGGAAACGACAAAAATCTTGGTACAATTTATGCAGGAAAGTGATAATTTTGTGTTAGTGTGTTATACAATAATAGCAGTGATGACTTAAGAGGTATGACAGGGTTTGATTCTCAGTTGGGTTCAATAAGAGTTTCTCACAATGTAATTTTAACACCCAGGAAAAGTCTTATGGTTTTTTTAATAACATTGCTTTTGGATCGTGCAAACGAGGACGAAGATTTCACGAAAAGAATTATTGGTGACGATCAAACATGGGTCTACGGCTACAACGTCGGGACAAAAACTTTCTTCACAGCGGGTTGGAAAAAATCCGTCGAGACCGAAAAAAGCGCGGCAGATATAGGTCAAATGTGAAAATCATACTGATGGGGGTTTTTGACGTCAAGGATGTTGTTTACCACAAACTTTTACCGGTTGGGGGTTAGGTTAAGCTTGGTTGAGTCATAATAAAGGTTAGGCTAAGCTTGGTTGAGTCATAATAAAGGTTAGGTTAAGCTTGGTTGAGTCATAATAAAGGTAAGGCTAAGCTTGGTTGAGTCATAATAAAGGTTAGGTTAAGCTTGGTTGAGTAAAAATGAACGGTTAGGTTAAACTTGGTTGAGTCATAATGAAAAGTTGGGTTAAACTTGGTTGAGTCATAATAAAAAGTTGGGTTAAACTTGGTTGAGTCATAATAAAAAGTTGGGTTAAACTTGGTTGAGTCATAATAAAAGGTTAGGTTTAACTTGGTTGAGGAAACGTCAAATTAATGAATATAAACTAGTTATCTTGTTATTTCTGTAACGTCATCATATTATGTTCTGGAAGATACACAGTCGCTAAGTTGTGTGGAACTTTTACTTATACTTTTTTTTTTGTTCAAATCAATTCTAACTTTCATGTTTTTATGTTTGGATATAGATGTAGAGGTGATATCAATATTTTGGTTGTTTCAGGAAAGAAATGGCCGAGAATGGTACAAATAAAGCATAATCCCCAAAAATAAAATAGTAAAAATTAAGAATGTTAATTGTTCTCATAAAATTTGTAGATATTTTTTATTTTGACAAGTTTGAATGGATAAAGTATTATACTATATCAAAAGTTGACAAGCTTTGGAATATAAAGTGTTATACATTAATGTAACAGGGAACTAGGATCAAGGGACGCATGGATTCATTTACTTCCGCGTTGACAGGTGCACACACATTAAAACAATAACACGTTACTTGTTGAGTCCAATATCAATTTTTACAAATGAAAACTAGCCGCGTAAACTAAAAATCTAACACGCTTTGTTTGCAATGCTTCATTACGAAAGTTTAATACTCAGTACGTGACAACAAGAATGACCCTTACGTCAATATTTTCTTAAGATTGGACAACTGGAAAGATAAGACGCAGATAAATAATAGTCAAAATCTCGCTTTAATTTAATTTTCATAGTGATGACAATATATTTAGAGAAAACTTCAGACTAGAATTCAAATACCATTAAATTGTGAGCCTGTTTCTTAGAATGATAAGTTAGATTTTTGTAATTTAATGATACGATCAGTTTTTATATCAAAACCGCCATGTTGACAAGCTGGCTTTAGAACAATGGAGATAAAGAATTAGTTTAATATTATTATATTCAGTTACACTCACGTTTAAGACCATTACAATCGAGGACTTAATAATGGCAGTAACCGTATTTGACTTTCCAGTGCTATCACTCTAATTACCTTTAGATTAATTACACACTATTTGGACACTGAAAGATATAACATAGGTATACAACAGCCATTAAAATCTGATGACGCATCGCATTCACGAGGGAATCTCATCAGAAATGTGCGCTAAATAGTGCGCATGCGCTAACTTTGAGCAATTTCAAGGAACAGACTGAACAAAGAATAAATAATAAGAAGGCAAAGTTTATTTTAATTTTTATGAGTTTGTATTAAGTCCCACCGTATTTAAGTCGTAAAACACGTCCACATGTAAAGTTAAAGTTTGGACGTAGATATTAATGAAAGAAACAATAAACAATTTTATTGACACATTTTATTTTTTACTCGGCATTCATGCATTTATCTATCGGCTTTAATCTTTTGTTCTGATCCCAAATGCACACGAGTTAATGCTCATCTTTGCCGGGATCTCCTTGCTTGCATTCGCATATTGTGGGGAGATCAATTTATAATATAAACCTATGGTTCGTAAATACTCAGTGACCTTTTGAGATCTAGACAGATATCTTTCAAGCATTTGTGGGCGAAGCATTGTTTAAGAGTGAGGGATACTCAGGGCTAATTATTATTGACCATATTCATTTGCAGAACATGGATGTAGCAAGGAAACTGTAAATGAATTAGAAGTATTGCAAAAAGGGGTTCTTTGAATATATTCCACTTTTAATACGATACTACCTCGAAAACAATTTACAGCTCTATTAACAATTTGCCTTTACATGTTAGTATAAAACTATCTGCTGTTATATTTGCTTTTAGAGTTGAGCGGAATTTACTAAACAATAATACAGTTTTTACATACAGATATGACCACCATAGGTCCATAGCCACAACATAAGAACAGCAAGGAACCTACACATGAATTGCAATAAATCTCTTAAAATTAATATTGTTGCAATAGCACAACGTAATCAATTATCAAATATTATATAACGCTCTAACTGAAAATCTAAAAACTACATACAAAATAAACAGGTTCAAATATGAACTAAAGCAACATGCCTGGAATTTTTACATGAATGATCAAACGTGGCCATAACCAGGTATGAAGCCAAAAATTAACTTAAACTTAATAAAACCATTAAGACTGTTTATATTTTATTTGAAGATTTGTGTGTACTTGTAACCTAATTGATATTATTATGTATTCTTGTGTGCTATAATAACTACTTGTTGACCTGCCTTATGTATATTGTCAAGATATATTGCTGCTCCAAATAATTGATTAGTTATTATTAAATAGGTAGTCTATTATTTTAATTTTGTTTGTTTTCAATATTTTATAACTGTGCATTCTTGTCATTATTTTTATATTGGTTATGTTTTATTTAAATTATTGAAAACCTGCTATAGAACCCAATTTTGTTAACTTTAACAGCCTAATTAAAGTGAAGAATAACCCTGAACACGGGACAATTTCTGAATAGCTCAGTAGTTAGAAAATTGGCGTACTTACTAAAGGTCCCAGGTTCGATTCCCATATTCAGGTGCAATGTTTCAATTTTAAGAATATCTATTCATAATTAATGTGCTTAACAAAATATATCGTTTACCGTTCCTATAATAGAGTCACATGGCTTTCTGGAACAAGATAAAAGATAAACAAGGAGAGAGAAATGTTCGTGTATCTTTATCTTCTTTCTCTCCTACATATATACATGGCAATGTGGCATTATTACTTTATTCGCTAATTTGTTTGAATATCATGAGATTCATGAATGTGTTATTATTGTCATGTTACAATGCCTCGTTATTATATACTTTATTTTAACTAACTGTGTTCTTTCTATATCATGATGTATGTTTAAAAAAGAAAGGTATACATGTAATAAAAGGTTTGAACAACACTAAATTCGAAACTCATGAAGTGTTTTTGTTAGATGGGTAGACTGGACCATCGGTACACCGGCAAATATCCCGGTGGATTAGATTGATTTGGGATGCCACAAACACTCTAAACTAAAATACATTTATTCAATTAAAAACAATTATTTTCATTAAATTTTAATCAAATGTCTCAGTCAGTAAGTATGAAGATGTCCAGAATACATTACTGGTGAGGATATGCAATGGCATAGCATGTAAAACCAACCGGTTTGTTTCTTCTTGGTGTTGTTTATAAACAATTTCTTAAAATAAATAAATAAATGTAAAATAATATGTTTAGTAATCCACACAAGAAGCGAGTGGTTTTACAAACTTAAATATATCAATAAATACACCCAGATTTTGTTTAAGGACTTAAAAAGCATTTTTGTTCGTAGCAGTAAAAAATATAAACTGATAATCAACAATGAAGTTGAAGCGTATAAGACTCATGATTAAATTAACTTCAATAACTATATAAATACTTCATCTCACCATTTCAGCTTACATTGTAGCATAGCCTCAGTGGTAGACATCAATATATGTTAAGGGACATCATATTTGTGTTTCCAGGCTGCTTGGAATCTGCCAGTCTACCTTTGTTTCCTTAAATAAATTGATGTAGGCAAATATAAGAAAATACTTCCTTCCTTACTCTATGGCACGCCACCTATCCCTATTTCAAGCTAATTCAATCCAGTCCACCTCATTACACTCTATCAGATCCATTCTAATGATATCCTCCCATCTGCGTTTTCCCAATGAGTTTGTCAGTCTATATTTAGAATACAGTTCTATATTTTTTCGTTCGTACTGCAAATGCTGCCCATCATAATCCATGAGATTTGACTATCCTAACAATGTTTTATGATGAGTACAGAGAATGTAGCTTGTCATCATGTAATTTACTTCATCCCCCCGTACTAAATATGCTCCCCAGCATATTTTTTAACACCCTAAAACATAAATGCCTCTAGAAGCTATTTGGAGCATTTTTTAATGGCTACTAAGGCAGAAATCTACTTATCGTACTTCCCCTAACATTAAAAAAATTCGCATAGAGCACACAGTAAATCTCAACAGAATTGATTGATTCATGTTATGAAAAAAGTTTTAAAATAATATGGATATACAATCAATTAGTTAATTTAGAATTACATAGTTTATATAAATATTTTCCCATGAAAATCAGTGCCTTAACGGTGTTCCCGCTACCCTACATACATGTAAATAAACGAACCTAGTTGATCATCTTTGGTTTAGACCATATAAAATATCGATTAGTTCAAGTTAGTGCTTTTAGTGCCATCTAAATTTAGGGAAACTGGCTGTGAACTAACCAGAGCTTTTTATTTTATTAGCAGATTACTATCGGCATGCTTAAAATGTGCTATAATTGATTGATCTTAAATACTTTTATTAAATGAACTACAATGTTAATATTGATTTATATTTTTACATACTTATTGGTAGTGTTAGTTATTTAACTGGTCGCCTAGCAACCTGCGTGTTATCTGAGGTACAAAAACGTTTTTGCTATGTTTAAGATTCTAAATATAACAATTTTGAATTACGTTCTGAAATAAAAAAGTTATAACATACAAAAAGTGTCTCCTGTTTATTTCAAGATGACTAGAAAATAATCCTAGCCCATTGCTTGTTTAAATAGGTAGTACCATAATAATATATGGTAAAGTTCAGTATTGGCTCGTTAAAGTTGTTTTAAAAGGTCCTCTAGAGATAAACATAATATTGTTTGTGGAAATTTAAGATATTTTTAACTACCAAAGTGAAGTATTACCTGGACTTGTACCTACAATTTTTTAATACTCAAATTTGTATTTTATGTGTGCAAAGGTTGAAGCTCACAGAAGATTTGGCACCTTTTTGTTTTTAAGTGTCGTCCCAAACTTAGCATTTTACACTAATCGTAAAGGCAGGAGGACGCTTACATTTAAAAGAAGTATACATTTGTGTGGATAGAGAGTGGGAATCCGTTAGGATAGACCACCTCCTACGGCCATCATGGACTTGAACCCTGACCTCATCATCTATAAGTTAAACCATTTCAAGTGTGGGTTATAATTATTATCAGCTGTCACATGATTCATGGAGAGGGAACAGTATGAAATAAGTCCGAAAACAAATCACAACCAAATAATTAAAAAGTATTTTAATATTCACACATACTGGTAGATGTTTCCAATGCTGAAAAGTAGTGCTGATTAAGCCCAAAACAATTGTGATGCTTTCTTAATAGCATCCGAATACAATTAACATCACAACTTTGCGTAGGTTTCATAAGTTTGAGTATTAAAACATAATATTACAAAACATTATCTCTACAATTCCTGAGGTAGATGCCCAAAATGTCGACTGTTTATAAATGCGTCAGTCTCTTCACTTTTCTTATTGCTTCATTCTCTACAATTATTTAATTTATGACAATATTAAAAAAAATTAACGATACAAGTTTGTTCCACAAGTAAACCATGTATTAATATTAGCAATGTTAGGGCTGGATAATATTATAATCTGTTAAAACATAATGGAAGAACCCCTTTTGTAGACGGGAAGCACAAACTCAAGAGAAATGTCGATATACTATGACGCATCGCGTGAGTTCCATCCAGGATGTGATGATACACGTTGCTATGGAAACAAACATTACTCGGATGCAGTATTCACAGATACTAGGACCGTCGTGGCCACGTTATCAGTTCGAGACCAAGTCGAATCCAGTAATATGAAGTATTCCCAAAATCGAATCACAATAAAAACACATGAAAAAAAAATCAACTATATAAATTTAGATATTAAATATAAATCTACAAAATTTTGTATTGTAAACATGAATGACATAATTTGTCCTAAAATGATAAATCAATTTATTATCAGAACATTTATTCAAATTAAGTTGCGATGTAGCTTTTGTTTAGTCTGAAAGGTAGCAAGCTTACCTTGTATTATTCCACTTTGGTGCAGCTTATGAGCAGGTCCCGGTTTATAACTGGGCAGACTGGGCAAGTGCCCAGGGCGCCAGACTTTAGGGGGTGTACTAGAGGAGCATATTCATTTTAAATATATAGGAATTAGAAAGTGACAAAATTACACTATTATTTTTGTTGCGTTTATTCTGCTTGTAAAAATGCGAAATGCGTAAATTACAGTCGATTTCCTGCCATCCACATATTTTAGTGTAGTAATTTACAAACTAACCCTTAGTTAATTTAATTCTCGTCTGCCTATCTTCCCCGTTTCATCCTCAATGTTGATGACGTTTCATTCCCACACTCGATGTCAAGAGTTTCATACAAAACTCTTTTCAGTGATTCCATGTCTGTTTTAAGCGACTCGTTTCCAAGTTTTAGTCTTTAAATATGAGTAGGAAATTAAGTTGTGCCGAGTTCAAAAAGCATGCTGGTAAAAAAACACAACGGCAAAGTTGAACTATCAAGAAAAGTGACGAAAATAGAATCTTTTTTTACATCAATTTCAACCTCATCGACTATACCTAAGTGTTCACAATGTCCTTTAGCGCCTATCGTATGAGAGCCCCCGGGGGGCTGTTATTTGCAGTTTTTCTATTGTGTGTATATGTTTATGGAAATGTATATAATGATGTTCAAAAATAAATAAGAATGATAAAACAAACAAAATACCTGTACGTTGTTTTTATTTACTATGGCCCTAAATATAGCGTCTAGTAATAAATAACCAAAATGACCGAAAGATTAGCTAATCAGAGTGTATTTTTCAACTATAAAACTTAGCTTCTAATAATTAGACAATAGACTAATAAAATAAATTCTATCAATTACAAGGGGGAAAGGGGTGGAGGCGTGCGAAATATCTATGCCCAGTGCGCCAAGATCATAAGTCCGGGGCCTGCTTATGAGATATGGTCATAGTGTAGTTTGTCAAGGTAAGACTGCCACCAATATTGAATCTAGAATTTTACTTTACAATCATCGTCGACGTTTTCAAAGCTTCTCACAGACTTAATAGATAGTATTTGGTAGCAAAGCAGTGTGAATCATGTTTACAATAAAAGTGAACTTTCAAGCTCATATTTCGTGTTGTGATTATGACCAAATCATGTTGTATAATCTGATAAACAACTGTATTACAAACTTTTACTGTGGCACACAAAGAGTGGTAACACTGCCTCCTCCACTGGATGGTTCATACACTACGTTATAAAATAATTTCAACAATATTTTATGTTCAAAATCCTAAGTTTTGAGTGACAACTTTATACATGGCCTAAGAATACTCAAGAAAGTTGATAGGAACCCAGGTTTTATTCGCAAAAAA
>CABFOW010005629.1:0-30821 GCA_902141385.1 Timema californicum
ATTATTAACTACGTTCAAGAACAAAACAAGACAAACTATTTATGTACACAAAGATCGATAGTGACCGGCAAGCGATAGATAGTGAGATGAAATCGATGTATCACACCGGCGATAAACTGCAAAATAGAGCGAAATCGATGTATCGAATCTCGTAGATCGACGAATATTGAACGTAGTTTGTGCGGGAAGACGAGAAATGACGTCACAAGTGACGCTCACCAAAGTTAATATAGGAAATTAAAAGATCAAATCACCAGAATTATGAATCTTGAACCACAAGAAACCCAATAACATCAAAACAATTTAATAATGAAATTACACAAAGTACAAGAACAGCAGAGCAGGAAAATGGCCAAGATGGCGCAAACGACTGGAAAACGAATCAACAAATTCACAATATCCGGCCCGGAGGACAAAATGTTCTTTCCAGTCAATAAACTATTAGCATCAAAACAACAACAAAAAACGATAAAAAGTGGACTGTAGTCAATATAACACTGTGATAAATGCTTACCTCTACTAAATGAGGTTCCGTGACAATGGAGGTTTACCTTGTAGGTTGGCATAGGAAAGAATAGGGAACAAGGCGTTAATTCCTCGGCATTTCTCGAACCTTTTTTGTGGTTTTGGATCAAAGAGGCACCTTCAGGGCTTGACTCACACGTGAACAATGATTTATAAAGCAAAAGATGTACTCGTCATGGCAGACACCCAATGCGTACATAGTCCCACGCTGAACTAACTAACAAAGGAACAAACGACTATCCTTTCTCCTTCCTTTCCACTCTCAAAAGAAAAAAGAGGGAAAAACTCAAAAACGGCGGGAATAAAAGAACAACTAACCCATACAAACCAATTAAAATAGGGAACTAAGTCAAAATGAACTGTTTACACAAAGGCTATTTTACAATATTAAATATATACGGTTCAGGGACTGAACAATAATATACCACTTTTTTTCACACTAGCCCTTCAATTAAGGGTAATTTCATAATGAGTTTTTTTTAAATTCAAACGTTTAAAAAAATGGCTGTAAAGATTTTGTTTAAAATGCTAAGCTAGGATTTGTTTGACATGACAAATAGCACTTTATGATTAATTTTTGAGCAAAAATTCGTTGAAGGGTAATTTACTGATGACTGATTTTTCTTAAATTAAAATATTTTACTAATGGCCTTAACTTTTTGGTTCCAAATGGGTATTTTAGGAATGTTTCACATGATTAATAACGATGTATACCGTACTTTGTTTTGGGTAAAAATTCTATAAAGGGAGTTTTACTGAGGAATGAGTTTTGAAACTTCAATCTATTTAGAAAATTCAACTAATTTTGAAAATGGCTATAACGATTTCGTTTGAAAGCATATCTGGGGAGTGTTTAACATGAATAAGATAAATAAAGCTCTAAATTAGTTATTTTTTTGGTGGGGGAGGTTAGTTAGGGGTATTTACTGCTGATTGTTTTTTTAATTTAAATATTTAAGAAAATGGGCTATCGCTTAAGTTCAAATTCTTATCGGAGACTATTTTACATATTCAAAATAAAGTGTCGTTATTTATTTAAATAAATTAATGTATGGGTATTTTACTTACAACAAATTATAGAAAATTTGAATGTTTTGGAAATTGGCCTTGAAGAGTGAATTCAAAATTGGATTCGGTGAATAGTTTTTCATGTATTATAGGAATAAGTTTTTATTTTTTACAAATAACAAATAGATTTAGGGTAATTTACAAATAATTTATTTTTGAAAATTTGAATTTTGCTAAATATAGTTAAAAAAATGTGTTTAAGATTAATAATTAAAAGTGATTATGATGTATTTTTTATGAGTAAAATAAATAAAAATTTATTTTTTTAAATTTTCTTTGAAGCTATAATACACAATATGATAAAGTTTGATCGATTGTGTCGAACTATTTACATTTTATTAAAGTACATTCATTGCATTAAATGTTATACCTAAAATATGCATAAAAATGCAGGAGTATGCATTTGTTTATTTAATTTCCTTAATATTTATTTCTTAGAAAAATGTACACTCATTTTATTTTCATTTTATGAATCCCTCAAATTTTAATTAAATCGTAAAACATTTTGAAGAACAATTGTTGTCTGTTAATATTTTTTTAAATATAGTTTTTTTAGAAAAGCCTCTTTTTGTTTGCTATCTAAGCTCACTCTGATCCTATCGATCACTTAAAGACTGTTATTTTTATAACCATTTATTACAAAGCACTTTACTAAATTAAACATTAAATTAACCTTTTTACCAAATATACGCAAGCAATTAGCAGTTTGAATGGGGATCTCAATGAGATGTTATTAAGCCTAACATAGGACAACATAGCATATCCTAATCTAATCTAGCCTAACTTACCAATACAGATGAGATAACCCAATCAACAGTAAAGGGTTTGTTGGGTTACGTAAGGTTAAGATAGGATATGTAATATTAGTTTAGGATTGATTTTGTTTTAGGTTACGTTAGATTATGTTAAGTTCAGAAAAGTGTTATTTCAGTCGGATATCCTCATTTGAACTGCGAAATACTTATTTATATTTAATTAGAATTTAACTTAATAAACCTTATTTGATTTACTTATAATATTTTATTTAAAATGCAAAGAAAATTACAGAATTTAACACAAACCATATACCTAGTTAAGGGTTTTTTGGGCAACATTTCACTTAATAGGCCTACTGAAAATGAACGTACAAAAAAGATCCTTTCAATTACATTTAAGTCCTTTTTTGGGAGGGTATTCAGGACTTTCAAATCCTCTGCATGAATTTTGTACATTCAATGAAGCTGATGACGCGCTCCCCGACCCCTCTACAGACATTACATCACATGATAATCTTCCTGACAATGTTGATATTTCTCCAGCTCAGATTCAAATATTAAATTGTTAATTTCACATGAAGATTTATTTTTATCATTCCAAGCCTATTAGCAGCTGTCTATAATTAGGAAGAGTTTTCCTCCTGCTCACCTGCAATAGCCTTAATCCTAGCATTCTATCATGATTTTGTCAGCATTGAATATTTTATATATTAGTGAATTGGGTGTATTGTTTTCGGGGCTCTAGAACAAGACCGACGTGTATTATTTGTACATTTTTTTTAACATGAATACTATCATAATCATTATCATAATCTTTATCACCGTAATCAACCTCATTCACTTGTAAGTTAGGTGCAATGTGACTACTTGATCTTTGTCAATTAAAAGTGGTTTCTTCTTTTCAATAGTGCAAATATGTGATTTAATTTCAGAATTTTTATCTTCTTTTAATTCAGAAAACATGCTGTTTATTGACATTTTATTTTCTCTCGGCCCCTCAAAGAGAGAAGTGGTGTAATCGTCCAAAAATCTAACCAAAGATTTTGATTATTGTCCACGTTTCATTACCCCTTGAAACTGAAAGAGTGGTTTTTACATGTCTGTCTGTCTGTTTATGGCTGGATCCGAAAACATTTTACCGACAGGGCTAAAACTTGTATCACTTTAAGGATGAAAGTTAGTATTATTATTTATTTATTTTGTTTAAAATATGTTTTTATGAAACCAAAGGTTTCTTAGCCATAAGCAAATATATGTATTTATAATTCAAATTTTTGAAAATTAAATTGGATGCTATGCTTTATAGTGAACACCAAATTTCCTCTTTTCCTAACGGTTTTGTAAGAGTTTATGTTAATTGACTTGTGATATCTGTTGGAATGTGATGTTCAAATTACTTTATCTCGACACCACAAAGAAAAAAATGTTGAAATGTTTACCCATATTAAAGCATGTTAGAGTGAGTTTCACCTAGAATAAAACCTGTTAGAGTAAATTTTTACCAGATTAAAACTTGTTAGAATTGTTCTGCCTCTTTTTCGGTCCTTGCGTATTTTCTATGCACTTACACAGACCAAACTCTTGGCTTTCCGGACGTCCTAGACTTCGTTTTCTCCTTAGGGATCATAAGGGGTATAATGCTGAAGAATCTAGCTGAGCTAGACTCGATCATAATCCCGTTATTGTGAAACTGGGACAAGCAGTGTCCTTCAAAGACCCTCCCGAAAAAACCTGACCTTGGGTGAACTGACTGGAACAGGATCACGAATGTGATGAGAGGGAGGTTGGGACCCACCCCTACACTTTTAACAGCAGTAGAGCTCGATCGTGGTGCGGAGTTCATAACTTTCCCCATCAAGGGGTCACGTGAAGCTTCGACGCCGAGGCATCGTCCTAAGAGGGCGCCACAGGCTTCTTTGCCCGATTCTATCCTCAGGCACGTCTGGGATAAAAATCAGCTGAGAGATTCTTGGCAAATATCGAGGGAGGTTAAAAAGTCACCCGGACCAGACGGTATCAATGGCGTGATCCCCCGAAAGCTGGCCTTGGAGATGATTAGCTTCCTCATAGATTTATCCAACGTTGTCCTGCTTTTGAGTCACTTCAGTAATCACACCAAAGACCTCTTCTTTCATTAACCTTGTAGCTTCGTCCTACCGACAGATCAGCTTGCTCGACTGTCTGGGCAAGTTGTTCGAGAGACTACTACTGACGAGAATGACCCGACATGTTTGCAAGGCGGGCATCTTGGTGGACGAGCAGTTTGGCTTTCGGGCGGGACACGCTACGGCCAACCAACTTATCCGGCTCGTGGAGCAGATCACGAGGAACTTCAACATCAACAGGCTGACTGGTGACTCGATGTGGCAAAGACCTTCGACCGTGATTTGTACCAAGGTCTCTTTTCCAAACTCCTTTCCTTGAACCAACCCTTCTACCTAGTTAAGGCTGTACAATCTTATCCTTCCCACCATACATTCTTCATTACCTTTGGGAACACCACTTCCCAAGTCAGAAGAATCCGGGCTGGAGATCCAGAGGGTTATCTCGTTGGCCCGGTGCTCTTCAGTCCGTATCTGAACAACATTTATAAATCTCTAGACACCAAGTTAGCATTGTATGCGGGCGACACGTCTCTAGTAGCAGAGTCGTGATGAGGGCAGCTGGTGAAGAGGCGACTCCAGACGGACTGACGCAGTTGTAGTGGTGGCTGACCACCTGGAGGACAATTACTAACGTGGAGAAGAGCACAGCAGTGATCTTCGCATGGAAAAGAAAGTTCTACATCCCAGCCCCACTCCGGCTGTTCGGAGAACCTGGGACTTACGCTGGACACCAGGCTGAACTGGCAACTACACTGCACTGAGAGACTCAACAAGGTGAGGCAAAGGGTGGGACTCCTAGGCCCAGAGATTAACAGGCGTTGGGAATCCTAGGCCCAAATCTTAACAGGCTTAGCGGCCTTCCTACAGGAATGGTCTGACACTGTCCAAGCAGTTGCTCAGATAGATACTCGACTATGCGTGTCCCGCTTGGGGCCACCTTGCAGACACGTATATGAGAAGGATGCGACAGACTTCCCGGTGCCACCAATTCTCTTATAAAGGGGCTTGGGAACTACGTAATCCACCCTGGAGGGTTCCACCGACGTCCCAAAGCCCTGCTCGGATAAGCGAGAAGTGTAAAACAGTGGTTTGGGAGGCTCTCGCCCTGCCTTCCCATATAGTATTGTCTCCACACGTAACTATAAAAACCTTTATCTGGTTTATAAATATACTTTTTTCCCACTGATATAAATAATAATATGTATTTTCTTTGTTTCAGAAACTTGGCGAGATGTGACAATCCGTTTGTTTTAATATTCCAACAGCACACAGTGTGACCATTTGGTCAGTACGTGTTGTAATGTGCTCTCATGCTCCCCCTCAGGCTGCATCAAAGCATGCTAAGCTGCTTGTGCAGATTCCAGGGGCTACCAAACTCTGGTGTGCTACAAATTCAGAAGAGTTAATACATTTTATTATGTTAAGAAAGAGCAATATCGCTCCGTATCTCTCACCACGACACACACTGCCGGGACCTTCCCACCTACCTTTTCCCTACCCCTACCCACACGATCCACGGGGCTAGTCACAGCCGTCACCCGGGGACAGGGACAATATACCTTATCTCAGCCCCCCTCCCCTTGCCCCAAAACTTAAAAAGAAGGATAAGAGAGTGAGTTTTGCCCAGGTTAAACAATGGTTGAGTGAATATAATAGCCATAGCTATATTTGTTTAGTGAGGATTCACTCACATCTAAACATCATATTACGAAAATGGATAAATGACACCTGGACACGAGAATCGAACCCAGGACCTTTAGCTTAGGACACCAAAGCTGTAACCATTGAGCTATCCAGGAATCATCCCGTGCCCAGGGTCATTCCTCACTCGTATTTTAAGTCAGAGTGAGCTTAACCATGATTAAAACAGGTTAAAGTGAGTTTATCCAAGATTAATGCACAATAGATTAAGTACTCCACCAGATTAAAGCATGTTCGAGTAGTTTCACTCAGATTAAAGCATCTTAGAGTGGATTTACCCTAGATTAAAGCATGTTCGAGTAGTTTCACCCAGATTAAAACATGTTAGAGTGAGTTTCAACCATGTTAAAGCATCATTTTAGAAAACATTCTAAATTCTAAATTAAGTAAGGAGTTGTAAAGATATGGTTAAGACTTAGAAACCCACTTAAGATTATAATAAAAAGGTGAAAGGCTCCATAAACATAAGAATTACTAGAAAAAATAATAAAAATTATTAAAATTTATCTTAACTTAATAATGATTATAATTAACTAATGAAAAAACACGTTAACAAAAGATACAACACGCATGAGATAAGTGAGACCAAAATGAATAAATTGATAGATTAAAATAAATCAATGGTATAACAATAGATAGTAAGTCAATTGGTGACCATCAGTCAAAATAAACACATACACATCATGCTAAAATAATTAATATCAGCATTGAAAACTTATACGAGTGCACACATTTACAATCCATATAATGGGGATAATTGTTAAATGGAATCAAATTTTGAGAGAATAGTGTCTTTTAATTTGCAAACATATTATGATAAAAGTTTTAGAGCGAAAAGCAATGATAAATGAGAATCCAAGTCTTAATGTTGTTCAGTCCCATACTCCTTGGGTTAGGTAATCAGCGTTAAATAACCCGATTAAATTCTGGCCGACATGTTTCGGTAAATCATAAACAAGCAAAAGAAAATAATCAAATCACATAATTTCTCAACCACCCTCACCAATATTAACCATAAACGTTCTCAGGAAAGGGTAAATGGGTAAAATTCAATTACATTTGTCCAGAAACCCAGCGCATTACTAACATTATCAAAAAAGCAAAATCCCAACATAGCTTTTCCCACCAACAATACATTAAAGAAAAATCTCTGTAATAGCAATTTAAATAAAAATGATAAATATAATAAAAATGGAATTTATAAATTTACGTGTGAATGAGATAGCATTTACATTGGCAAGATGGGACAAAATTTCATAGTACGTTATAAAGAACATATTTCAGATTTTACACACAATAGGACCAAATCTAAATTTGCTGACCATCTTAAAAATTCCAACCATCAACCTAAACCAATAGAACAATGTATGGTACCCCTCCACATCTCTCACAAAGGCACCAAATTAAACACCGCTGAAAATTTCTTCATACAAGCAGCTATATTTCAAAATAAATCTGTCATCAATGAACAATTGCAACAATCAAATCCTAGTAAATATTTTAACTCGTCTACCTAAAAATATTAAAATCCTTTAACCCCTGGTTTTCCTGCTTTACCTTTTCCAGCGTAGGTAACGACCCGACCGAGCCGGTGTTGAGAAGATTTGTTTACCTTCCTCTCTTTCTTTTTCCTTCTATTTATTTCTCCATCCTTGTTTATTTATATTTTTTTTCATCCCACTTTCATCGGTATAAGCTTCCCCCACCACCAGGTTACACCGGTGTCACGTGCACTTTCGTTGCCATAACAACATTTCGATAGCTTTTGTTTATGTCCCCTCATTCTTGTATTTAACCTCTCACTCATTTAGTCTCAACAACTATGTCGTAACATCAACTTGTGTCCCGCACCACGACGTCGGTAAGTTGGTTTGTTTATGTCCCCCTTTTTCACCTTTGTTATCCAGTTTTCACTCATCAGTTTTTCTAATAGTCTTTAATTAATTTAATTTCATTTTGCAAGGCCATGAATATGGTATTTTATACCGAAACATGTCGGCCAGAATTTAATCGGGTTATTTAACGCTGATTACCTAACCCAAGGAGTATGGGACTGAACAACATTAAGACTTGGATTCTCATTTATCATTGCTTTTCGCTCTAAAACTTTTATCGTAATATGTTTGCAAATTAAAAGACACTATTCTCTCAAAATTTGATTCCATTTAACAATTATCCCCATTATATGGATTGTAAATGTGTGCACTCGTATAAGTTTTCAATGCTGATATTAATTATTTTAGCATGATGTGTATGTGTTTATTTTGACTGATGGTCACCAATTGACTTACTATCTATTGTTATACCATTGATTAATTTTAATCTATCAATTTATTCATCTTGGTCTCACTTATCTCATGCGTGTTGTATCTTTTGTTAACGTGTTTTTTCATTAGTTAATTATAATCATTATTAAGTTAAGATAAATTTTAATAATTTTTATTATTTTTTCTAGTAATTCTTATGTTTATCCAGCCTTTCACCTTTTTATTATAATCTTAAGTGGGTTTCTAAGTCTTAACCATATGTTAAAGCATGTTAGAGTGGGTTTGCCCCAGATTAAAACATGTTCGAGTTAGTTTAACTCAAATTAAAGCATGTTAGAGTGGGTTTCCCCCAGATTAAAACATGTTTTAGTGTGTTTCACCTATATTAAAGCATGTTAGAGTGAGTTTGCCCCAGATTAAAACCTGTTCGAGTGAGTTTAACTCAAATTAAAGAATGTTAGAGTGGGTTTGCCCCAGATTAAATCATGTTCGAGTTAGTTTAACTCAAATTAAAGCATGTTAGAGTGAGTTTGCCCCAGATTAAAACATGTTCGAGTGTGTTTCACATATATTAAAGCATGTTAGAGTGAGTTTGCCCCAGATTAAAACATGTTCGAGTGAGTTTAACTCAAATTAAAGCATGTTAGAGTGGGTTTGCCCCAGATTAAAACATGTTCGAGTGAGTTTAACTCAAATTAAAGCATGTTAGAGTGGGTTTGCCCCAGATTAAAACATGTTCGAGTGAGTTTAACTCAAATTAAAGCATGTTAGAGTGGGTTTGCCCCAGATTAAAACATGTTCGAGTGAGTTTAACTCAAATTAAAGCATGTTAGAGTGGGTTTGCCCCAGATTAAAACATGTTCGAGTGAGTTTAACTCAAATTAAAGCATGTTAGAGTGGGTTTGCCCCAGATTAAAACATGTTCGAGTGAGTTTAACTCAAATTAAAGCATGTTAGAGTGGGTTTGCCCCAGATTAAAACATGTTCGAGTGAGTTTAACTCAAATTAAAGCATGTTAGAGTGGGTTTGCCCCAGATTAAAACATGTTCGAGTGAGTTTAACTCAAATTAAAGCATGTTAGAGTGGGTTTGCCCCAGATTAAAACATGTTCGAGTGAGTTTAACTCAAATTAAAGCATGTTAGAGTGGGTTTGCCCCAGATTAAAACATGTTCGAGTGAGTTTAACTCAAATTAAAGCATGTTAGAGTGGGTTTGCCCCAGATTAAAACATGTTCGAGTGTGTTTCACCTATATTAAAGCATGTTAGAGTGGGTTTGCCCCAGATTAAAACATGTTAGAGTGAGTTTCACTCAAATTAAAGCATGTTAGAGTGGGTTTTCCCCGTATTAAAACATGTTAGAGTGGGTTTCCCCTGTATTAAAACATGTTAGAGTGAGTTTCACTCAAATTAAAGCATGTTAGAGTGGGTTTCCCCCGTATTAAAACATGTGAGAGTGGGTTTCCCCCGTATTAAAACATGTTCGAGTGTATTTCACCTATATTAAAGTATGTTAGAGTGGGTTTGCCCCAGATTAAAGCATATTAGGCTAATAATTAGGCAGACTAAATCATATTAGATTAATGATCACTGAGACTAAAACATGTTTGATTAAGCTCCACCATAAATAAATTCTTTGTCTCACCTTACCAATGTGTTATATTGGCTTACATCATTTCTGGAGATAGCTACTGTACAAATCTATCCTAATTCTTAAATAACAATTTTATCTGAAATAATACATAAAAACCTCTGGAGGTGGGTGATAGGTCTTACGCCCAGCTATGATATGTAGGGCCGGAGTCTAATCCAGGGGCTCCGGAAGGTGTTTGAAAGTGGGGTGGCTGAACTGAGAGGGAGTCCGGAGGTCCTTACCGGTTACAATTCTAGGCCCTGGATGACTTTTGAAACTATTTGAAGAAGGTTTGTATATCATGAATAGTAATTTTTGTATGTCCTTGTATGTCACCATATATAGTAGAACTAAGAGCACAGAACAGTAAGAACTAGCTGGGTGAAGAACGCGGTAATATTTGTTTGTTGACAATTAAAAAGATGGGTAGGCCCCGACTATATTTTAATATTTTTATATTATGGGTGATAATACTATCGAGTGGTGTTTGTGGTGTTTTTAACATCCTGACTCACTCCCAAGCCGAAAAGTAGATCGGAAACCTTCCTCAAATAAATTTCCGAAACATGGGGGCCCTCAGAAGCTATTTAGAGTGGGCCACACTTGTACAAATCTATGAAAATTAAACTTTCTAGAAGTTATTTGGAGTGGTTCTCACCAAGAAGATTTTTTTTTAATTTTGGAGTTTTCTAAAATCTTCTTAAAATGTTTCTCACATGTAAATCTTTTGAAAATTTATTACTTGTAGATGTTATATAAAGTGATTTTCCTCTGACAAATTTTTTAAAATTAGATGCCTTTATAAACTTTTTGGAGTGTTTATTTTTTGGCAATAAAAAAAATTATGTCTCTGGAAGATACTTTTAGTTTTTTTTTAATTAGGTTAGTGTTTTGTGCACAACACCAAATAAATATTTCTTACATTTATGTGGGTCCCGTGAGTCACAAAAGTAAATATGGTGATTTCCAATAAGATCCTCACTAGCAATATTAGCGTCTAATAAACTAAGTCCAAAAATACTTCCTATTAACAACATTATCAACTGAAATATTATCTAACTAGCGTCCAATGAACTAATTTCATACAAAGTTTTCAACTATTCTTTCACTTGCGCTATCAGCATCAAACTCCATAACTATTATCGCATAGCATTGAACCCAAGTTTTAACACTAAGACAAAATATAAGTCCAAACAAAAGTTCCAAGACGTAACATTTAACCAAGCAAATGTTGTTGATATTCTTCGACAAATGTTATGGTTAGATAAATATTTAGTGTGCCCAAAAAGGACTTAGATATTCCTATATTATGAAACTATCTGAAGTTTTAGCTCAGTCATGTCCGACCAGAGTCTTACAATTTTGGTGTTATATATTAAAAAAATTGAGCCAAAAGGAATTTAGAAAAAAAATGGTCGAAAGATAATTTTGCTTACATTTTAATTCCTAATCCCCGAAGCCTTAGCTTCGCCCTGCTATTGCCGAAGCCAGTCCAAAAATGCTCTTCCAATTGCACAACCAGTCTTATATATGATTTGACACAGCTCACTGAACATAGAACTACGGGATCACAAGGGGAAGGGAGGCAAACCAAAGAAAGTAAACAGGGGAGGGATCCACATGCAACATAGGCTTCCACACTATTCTAGAATAATTGAGAATTAACCGGACACTGGTCAAAGAGTCTCTTCTTTCTTCCAAAGTTCTTTGGCCTGGGATTTCTTGTTTTGTGTACATGCGTCTGTGCTGCCAAAGTGTCTCGTAGCTTGTTCGCGGCCGGGTGTGTTGTTGTGGTGGGGAGTATAGAGTCCGTAGCTGGGTCAACAGCAGCCGGTGTCCGAGTAATGGGGTAAGTCTATGGTTTATTCACTTAGACATCTTGGACTTACAGCTAATACTACATAATTTCAAATTTAGATGCTTCTTGAAGCAATTTGAAGTTGTTTTCCATCGAAACATTTTTTTTAATGGAAGCTTTTAGATGATAAACTACGATCTTTTAAGATCAGGATTGAGTTATCAGAATAAAATAAATATTTTCACAAATATCCTTTTGCGATCAACAGTAAATACTCCCGAAATTTTTGGTGAGATGTGGAGGGTTTGAACCCTCGCTACGCCCATGCTTTATTTGTATCGTATAAGCTACGCTATAGTTGAACCATGCAAGGTAAGACTGCTACCTTTCAAGGTAAACTAAGTGTACGTATCAACCATGTACAATTAATTTTGTTCAAGGCAGCTTAATGAACCTTTAAACTAGGATTTGTTAAATATTTGGTATTTCTCTTACAAACCACGTGTACACAATCAAATATATTATCACAACAATATTTAACGTTGGTTTAAAAATAATAAAATATTTTATTCAAACCAAAACAAGAAATTGTGTTAATTTTGTTGATTTATAGTTTTGATAAAATTATGGCAAAAATAAAACTTGAACTGTGGTTTAAAATCCGCCTCATGTTAAAATTAAACTTATCATTATTCAATTGTGAATTTTTTCAATAAAATTTGTTCTTATTTGCGGCAAAAGTTCAGTATATATTACCCTTTGAGTTTACTATTATGGTACTGTTTATATTTAAGGCAGTCACAATTAGGCCTAGTGTTAGTTACTATATTTTTATGAAAGAATTTTTTCGTGTAAGATAAATAAATTGCAAAATTAGGACATTTCAGTTTTCTATTAAATTAATTGTAAATTTATTTCTTTATTACTTAAAATTACTAAACTGATGGTCAAAGATATATGTTTTATATATGGGTTTTGAATTTACTTAAGAAATATTAGGGGGGGAGGGGCTTTAAGATAGTCCCAACCCCCCAAGATAAAAACAAGTAGGGCTTAGCCCACCTTGCCCCCCTGTTCCGGAGCCCCTGGTTTTATCTCAGAGTCTGGTTCACTCTAGAGTCTAGATAGTGATTATCATGGCTCACTTCAGTATCTTCAGGGTAATTCTTGTACATTTGGTTAAAAATAGCTCACCAGGTGTAAGTTACTAGTAAATAATACTGTCCTTACACTCGATGACAAATTACATGTTCAGTAAAGAATAGGTTATATCATCTCCATCTCACCTGGATGTTGCCATCGATAAGAGGCAAAGGACTAAACCACAAGCTGGTGTCAGTTTTGTCCTAAGGTGAGGATTCAGCTCGATAGAGAGGCTCAAATGCAGACAACACAGATAACATAAATACTTCCGTATGAAAACACGTGTTTAATGTTCATAAAAATTAAACATTATGGCTTTCTTTATTTAAAAATTTAATATAGTTTACATAAATACTCAAAAATTCCTTCAAAGAATAAATATAAATCAAAATTCACATTGTCAAGCTCACGAAATCTAATGGCCTTTTTCTCATTTTGACAAGGTTTTATCTCTTTCACAAGTAGGATGTTTTCTGCTCCGTGTCCTTTCGAACGCAACATTTTCCAAATACAAGATCACTTGTTTTGAGATGGTAGTAAACACGCCAGCACAGCACACACTGAAACAAAGAGAGAGACAGCAAACACTGTGACGTCATTTCGTCACTGGCCAGCTATTTTCCCCTTGGTCACCCGCACACTAGGTCACGTGCAAATTAAGTTATATCAATAAACAATACATAAACCTGTCGGTAAATTTGTTAATACAACGAATGATTGATGGCAACTGTGTAGATCTACCAAACCAAAGGACGATGATTTTCAATTCACTCAAGAGTCATGTTTAGCTCGTGCCAAACATAAAAATATCCACATTAAAATGGATAAATTATTTTCATTGAGTTTACTTGGTAAAAAAATACCCAAAATAAAATCAAAATAAAATTTATATCTACCAAAATAAATAATAATATTGGTTTAGACACCTGTTTGACCTTAGCACTGCGATTTAGTACCGTTATTTGTAAATGTAGACCATTGGGTTAGGGATAATAGAGTTAATTTTAAGAAAGTGTACCTGAATTTGGGCAGAGCGAGAGTAAGAAAGCAATCATGAATATCCAACATCAATACATTCGAACGTGATTAGAACCCCGATATTCCCATCATGAACATCTAATTCTGTTGTAATAGTGACCATTCGGCCACTGAAACGAATCTACCCTTTATGATGTAACACCTTGCTTTAGAACATGGGCGGGCAACGTCTTTTTCAAAATAGTCACAAGTGAAATTCACCAAATAATTTAGTGCTTCACTCCCTCATGTTCAAAACTTGAAAGGGGCAACACTCGGAAAGTGTTGGTTCTCTTAATCGATAATAATGTACAAGTCTGACATTAATGAGGAGTGTGTATCTGATTGATATAGGTAATTAATTATTTCAATAAAAATAAATTTGTGACAAGTCATACCATTTCTAAAATAAAAATGATTTTAATTTAATAACAACTTAATGCAAATAACGAGAGCAACCATCATTGGGCTTTACTCAAGCCTTTGTGTTCAGTCTCTGAACTGTATATATTTAATATGCTAAAATAGCCTCTGTGGAATAGTTTGTGTAACCTAGTTCATTTTGATTTAGTTCCCTATTTTTATTGGTTTGTATGTATTCATTGTTCCTTGTTATTTGGTTCCCGCCAATTTTGAATTTCCCTCTATTTTTTTGTGAGTGGAAAGGAGGGGGAAGGTAGGTGGCTGGTTGCCTTTTGTGTTCAGTTCAGTGTGGGACTCTGTTCACGTTGGTTGTCAGCTGTGACGTCCACAGCTTTTTCTTTGTAAATTCTTTTTTGTGTGTGATGCTGTGCTTCAGGCCCTAAAGGGGCCTCTTTGCTCCAAAACCCCTGACAATCTTCGAGAATTGCCCAGGAATTAACAACCTTGTTCCCTATTCCTTCCTTTACTAACCCACAAGGTAAACCTCCATTTTCGCGGGTCCTTATTTAGTAGAGGTAAGCACTTGTCACATTGTTATATACAGTCCACCTTTTATCGGTTTGGTTGTTGTTTTTGATGCTAATAGTTTGTTGACTGGAAAGAACATTTGGTTATTCCGGGTCGGAACTTGTGAATTTGTTGATTGGTTTTCCAGTCGTTTGCGCCATCTTGGCCGTTTTCCCGCTCTGCTGTACTTTGTGCAATTTCATTATTAAATTGTTTTTAAGTTGTTGGGTTGCTTGGGGGTCAAGAAAATTAGTGAGTGGAAAGGAGGGGGAAGGTAGGTGGTTGGTTGCCTTTTGTGTTCAGTTCAGTGTGGGACTCTGTTCGCGTTGGGTGTTAGCTGTGACGTCCACAGCTTTTTCTTTGTAAATTCTTTTTTGTGTGTGATGCTGTGCTTCAGGCCCTAAAGGGGTCTCTTTGCTCTAAAACCACTGCCAATCTTCGAGAATTGCCGAGGAATGAACGACCTTGTTCCCTATTCCTTCCTTTTACTAACCCACAAGGTAAAGTTCCATTTTCACGGGACCTTATTTAGTAAAGGTAAGCACTTGTCACATTGTTATATACACTCCACCGTTTATCGGTTTGGTTGTTGTTTTCTTTTTGATGCTAATAGTTTGTTGACTGGAAAGAACACTTTGAGATGGAATTTTAAAATATTAAAACAAAGCCTTAATCTTGTTCCAATAATACAACATAATGAAACTACGGAAAACGCTAATACGATTAATTGTGCCTGAACAGCAAAGATTATGAGATCGAAATGATCTTATGGTTATGGATATTGTCACATCAAGTATCAGTAGTGGAAAAAAGCCAAATCTGGACTATATTTTTGAGGCAACCTTGCCAGAACACCACCCAGTTTCCACCCAGTTGGTCCCCACCCCTCTCCAACATCTTACAACCAAAGAGTGTCAATCCCCACCCCCTTTCCCTAAACCTTATAGGCAATGAGTGTTTAGTGACTCTTACAAAATGGCAGATTAGATTATTTATCACCGCGTTTGAATACCCGTTCGGGTAGTACGCTTTAAGTACTAATTACACTAATGGATTAGGAATTGGGAAGGATGAATTAAAGGAAGTGAACCCACATTTGCGTGGAGAGGGAGTGGAAAACCATTTAGGAAAAATCACCCCCGTATCACCCACTCGAGATTCGAACCATTTCTTTAAAACTTTTAAAGAGGAAGGATTGTCTGAGCTAGGGATTCTTTGTGGAAAAGGTGTTGCATCAGGTGCAGTGCTGATTCATAAACTTGTGGAGGTCCTGGAGCACAGCTTGATTGAAACTCTAGCAGCCTCACATTCCATCACTGGATGTGACGTGACTAGCAAATCTGGGACAGAGTTTATAGCTTTAAAACATGGTAAACAGTCACCACATCCATTACAAATGTTTGGTAAAATAAACCTCAATGAAATAATAATGGATGACATAGAAGAGTCTCTTGATGGTATTATATAATCAAATATCACTTCGGGAAACAAACTTCTGGTTCCCCAGTATCATGAAATGGAAAGGCTCAATCTAGAGAAGCTCCCGCCATATTCTACCAGTGTAAGATTTGATGCACCCACCCTTCTACCAACATTGTATGGATGTATAGAGGAAAATTGTGAACCGCAGCCCCAAGTCACCAGTGATTCCTGGTGATTTTACACATCCCTGCACTTGCAAAATGTGTTTCAGAAACACTGTCTGCCCATGTTGCAAAAAAGAAATTTCATGTTCAAGATTTTACAAGTGGACAGAAAATTGCTGCAATATATATAATAAATAAAATATTTGTGCACAAACAATATTTTGAACTTCACTCCAATGTTTGTGAATATAAAATGTAGATAAAATATTATTAGTTACATTTACACAAATAATAGCTTTCATTTGATAGCAAAATTAGTTATATTACTAATAAATACTGTTAAACGTTTAAAACCATGTGTTATATTTGGCAGCAATTTTTTAAAAACTGACAACATTCGGACCACGTACCCAAGATGAAAAACATCGCTGGACACATATTTAATTATATCTGAGAATAAACCCAATAAATTTTCCCAACAGGACATGGGCCGGCCCCTAAACTACGGGAAGCACTCATCTCTCACAACCGTCACTTATAACTGCCGAGATGAACTGTCGCCTGACCGTTGCTGACTTGACGTCAACACGTGATTAGGATTGTCCCTTAACGCTGAGTCAGGAGTTCGTTGGTATTACAATAGCGCTTGCAGAGCTTAAAGTATAATTTCTAAATCAAATGAAGTGATAATTTTAGCTTTAATAATTTTCTAATATATATATTTTTTAAACACGTTTAATACAAAACATACGAGGGACTATTTATTGAAAAGATACCATAGAAGTCCGTTCAGTAGCAAATCATAGCCTAGACTTCCACGTGGCCTTGCTTACCTCAGGTGTCAGATTAGGGTGATCAATAATAATATATATGCAAAGAAGAAAGTCGATTACAACACATTTCTTACGTAGTAAATTAAAATAAATTGATAATTTAGATTCTGAATATAATATAATTGTATAATGGTAGGCACAATGTATCGTCTCTAATTTAAAAAAACAACAATAAGATCAGAGCGTTAACCAAATATAAATTTCCTGAGTAAGTTTTAAATTTACTACAAAACAATTAATATTCAAAAGGTATAGGACAAAAGTCAATTATAATGTAACATAAAAAAATTTAATTGACTGTCAGAAAAAAATAATCATATAATAATTATTCCTCAAAATCCTAATATTCAACTGTATTTCCAAGTTTAAGATATTAGACTTTGATCCAAAAAATATTAAACAGTAATATAAACCTCAACTTCCAAAGTTCTGCAATTTCGAAAAAATTACTTTCTTCACTACGTCTTAAGATTTCTCATTTAATTTCGGAACATTTCATAACAAACATTGATTCGAGAGATTTATAAAATACTAATTAACTTCACTACGGCTTAATATGTCTAATCGTATCATTAATTAGTTTCCAAACATTTTACCAAAAATAAACTAACTTGCTATACGCAAAAATCGAGATAAATATATATATTTTTAAATAAGTTAGGGCGAAAATTAAATGTTCTTACATTTTAAATATTTCGCAGCACGGATGCCACATCCCTTTACAAGAGTGCCGGGAAAGGCCTCATGGACGTCAATATATAGGACTAGAGCTAGTCCAGGAACATAGCAGGGCGAGGAGACGAGGTGTCACGTGGGGCCAGTTCACCAGGGTGTGTGTTTGGTCAGTTGATGGTGAAATGGGACCAATTAGGTAAATGTAGTAATCATCCAATATTGTTTTGTGGCTAGGTACGACGGTACAGAATCATTAATCCTCTCGCGCACTTGGATTGCATACGAAAGAAATCTAGTGGAGTGGAGCGTAGAAAGGTACGAGTATCAATCTTCTTGTTGGTAGTCAAAACACGCCCCTAGAGCGTGTTAGTGTGGGACCTGTTAGTACAAGGTATGGAGCATAGAACCCGAGAAACATAGCCGCATCAAATCCACCTTCAGCACAAGAACATTGTAAATGTATCAGTAAATAACAAAACACAATGACTGTCTCAGAGGGTCATGTACCACGCGGAGACCTCAACCTGTATCTTATTGAAGAATTGTGTATGTAACACTACTTATGGGCTTGATAATATGTGCAGAAAGCCACTAAGTAAATAGTGCCCGAACCGAATAAAGAAACACCCCTAACGCCACTTATAGGACTTCAGAGCTGTTTATTTAACGCAAACAATGGCTGAACACTTAGAAACTCCTCACGTAAGTCAACAAATACTATAAATACACGGAACAAAGGAACATACGTTCTATCGCTCTGCCACTAAGCTACCCAGGACTTGTCCCGTGCTCAAGGTCACTTACGGAGGTAATGTAGTATATTGACACAACACCTCTGGAAAACACAACTATCATTGTTTCTGGGGGAAAAGAAATTGATATCCGCCGGAATCTTATTTTACAACTATGACAAGATCTCAGCTCAAATCTCCGTGTATTTTTTTGTCAGAATAACAAGACATTTCTATAATTTATCTACAATTGTAAAACGTATAAAATTGTCTTTGTTATCAGACTTTGTGGGTGTATGTTTGACTCACCGAGGGCAAGGGCTGCAAGAACGTAGAATGCTACGGAGCAATTTGTGTCAACGAGTGCTCCAATCATGATACTCCCTATAATGACCCCAGCTCTGCCAGACATGAACGTTAAACACACCGCCATGCCTCTGTGAACAGTACATTGCTATGAGTACAATACAGTTATTCTCACTCTAATCTAGTTAGACTAAATACAATGTGTCACAGGGTTCAAGGCAACTATTACCATGTGAGCGACCAATTATCAGGGTGACTGTTGATAAAACAAGTAGGTAATCATTATGGACACTTGAGCGTAGCGCAGGTAATAGTTTTAATCGATGTTTCATTACAAATTCACACGTTGAAGAGATACTGAAGGTTGTTCTATGCTAGCAATTTGAACAGTGGAATATTTGTATTTAAAACAAAAGTAAAATGAAAAATTCTTTGTTTGGGGAAAAAATTGTTTTAAAATAGTTTGTATATTGAACCTTTAATTAAGATGTACTCTACATAAGCATCATTTTGTAAATAATCATATTTTGTTGGAAGCCTTAAATTCACTCAAAACAAGGATAAACACCCTAAAATTTAGGGGGGACGGGGACACAAAATATTATAAGTGATTTGACACTCACTAATAATAATTCACATGTCTGCGATGAAAAAAATACAAAGAATTGATAGTTGAACTATATATATTTTTTGGTACTGATTTTTTTAATGAAAAATTTCTAGCACGTCACGTTTTCCTTGAAAAATTCAATTGTACTTGGATTTTTATGAACATTTACAATTATTTTTTTTTGCATTGAATTTCTTCCCTCCCTGCCTGACCATCACTCTATACCGTGGTGAAACCTACAGAATACCCCTCTGTAACACTTCCCCGTCGCCATCCCCCCCTCCTCGTCGCAATCTCTCTCTAACAATAACGTCGTGCCAATACTTATCTCAGTTCTTTATCTTGGTTCGCTGACCTAGCAGGAACGCTCGCTAAGCGAACGTAATCGACAGTCACTTTCTATTTTCTCGAGCTTTATTTGGGTTGATCCTGAACGTGTTATCTTTCTTAAGACTGAATTTTCTCGACTTTTCTAGAACCATCAGAAAAGATATAAAAGAGATGTCCTCACGAGGGACTCAGTTTATCTATCTTTGACCCAGAAGATTGTGTACTTATCGTGTTCGTAGTAAGATAAAAGACGTGGAAATCTTTAAGTTTGTCTCAATTTTTCTTTCATGTGCAGTGTCGTGCGTGCGCTGTTACAGTGATAAGTGGAAACTTCATCACAGAAACAATTTTAACTGTTGCTTTTCTCTGTGCGTTTCGTGAAACATGGCTTCGAGTTCGAGACGTTGTGAAACTTTGCCAGATGACATTTGTTACATATGCGGTGAATATAGTGTTATTAAAAATTGCATGAGGAGCATTACAGACTATTAGGACAAATTTATCTTGCGTATTTTGTCATTAAACTCGGAGACCAGGACAAATCGTGGGCAACTCATAAAGTTTGTGTGCAGTGCCTCAATGATATACGCTTATGGCTTAAAGCAAAGAAGACTGCTTTACGATTTGGAATTTATATGACTTGAAGGGAGCCGATAAACCACTCTGATGATTGTTAATTTTGTTCCTGCTATGTCTGTGGATATAACAGCAAAAATCAAAAGCTAATCTCTTATCCTGATAACATTCCATCGGCCATACGTCCCGTTCCTCATGGACCTGATGTGCCAGTGCCTTTGCCTCCAACTTAATTGCCAGTCATATCTTAAGAGTCTTCAGACTCGGAACATCCAGAAGTTCAAGGCTGCGATACCGAATATAAGTCCTCTGGAGGTGATTCACCTCAGCCCTTCTCTCAGGTTGAACTTAATGATCTGACTAGAGATCTGGGCTTTTCGAAAGAGGCAGCTGAATTGTTGAGCTCCATATTGAAAGAAAAAAAAACTAATTGGTCAAAGGAACCTCTTTTTATTGGTACAGGAATCGAGAAAATGAATTTGTTAAGTACTTTGAGGAAGAGGAGAACCTGGTCTATTGTTCTGATATTCCCGGATTGATGAGCAAATGTAATATCACATATGATAAAGATTAATGGAGACTGTTTACAGATTCATCGAAAAGGAGCCTTAAAGCTGCCCTTCTTCATCACAGGAATCAGTATGCATCTGTACCAGTTGGACACTAGGTGCATTTAAAATAACGATATGAAAATTTGGCTCTCATCCTTAACAAAATAAAATATGCTGACCAAGGTTGGACCATTTGCGGTAGTTTGAAAGTTATATCCATGCTTCTTGGTCAACAAGGCGGATATACAAAGTTCCCATGTTTAATTTGTGAGTGGGACAGCCATGATAAGACTCAACATTGGGTCAAAAAAGAATGGCCGAAAAGACAAAATCTTGAACAAGGCACAAAGAATGTGATTCGGAACAGCTTAGTTGATCCAAAAAAGTATTGTTACCCCCTCTGCACATAAATATAGGTCTAATGAAGCAGTTTGCCAAGGCTATTCCAAAAAATGACGATTGTTTCAAAAACCTGTGAAAAAGTTTCCAGGTTTATCCAAAGCCAATTTGAAAGAGGGAATCTTTGTTGGTCCAGATATCTGCAAGCTAATGAAGGATAAAGAATTTGAGATTAGCATGACAACAAAGGAAAAAGAAGCTTGGGCTGCCTTCAAGGATGTTGTCAGTAAATATCTGGGTTATTACAAGGATCCTGACTATAAAGCATTTTTTATGAATATTTTGGACAAATTTCAAGCATTGAGTTGCTCCATGAGTGTCAAAATACATTTCCTTCACTCACATGTGGATTTTTTCCCCAATAAGTTAGGATCAATCAGCGAAGAACAGGGTGAAAATTTCCACCAAGACATCAAAGATATGGAGTGCAAATATCAAGGAAGAGGGGACAAGAACGTGCTCGCCGACTACTGTTGGATGCTAACACGGATAGGCCTGAAATTGAACATAAAAGAAGAACGTCAAATAGAAGTTTCAAAGGAAAAAGATTAAGTACTTGAATATAAACTTTTTGTTTTGTTTTGTTTTTTGCTCAGTTTAAAATTTGTTTCAAGCTTTCATGTACACATACATGATATTTGCTCCTCTTGGTCAATCGTCTATTTTATCTAAGTTACCTTAATAAAAATAAATTAAATTAGTATGTTGGTGATTTTCTTCTAGAAACTGCACCATAATTTGATGTAAAAGTTTAAACTCAGGAGAACTTTTTGTTTTTCTATAAACCAGAGGTGGCTCGTGCTATCTGGAAACAGTGGTTTTCATCCATTTAAACCTATAGAAATTAATCGATTGCTGAAAAATCAACTTGCCTCACCAATAATCTATTATTTTACATAGATTTAAATGGATAAAAACCACTGTTGCCAGATAGTACATGCAAAATTGTTCGAGAGAATTTCTTTTCAAATAGAATTTTAGCAAAAATATCAATATCAATTTTACAAAAAATTCAAATGTTATGGAAAGAAATTGAGGTCATTTTCAAAATCAGCACACCAAATAACATAAAATTCAGCGAAAACTTTTCTTGTATTTTTATAATTATAATTGAGGAAAGGTGTCAAACTTGAATTAAATTTTCTTAAGATATGCGTAGCTAGGCTATTTAATTTACTGAGGGGATGTTGAATATGTTGAAGTTATAATAAGACTCCCTTAAAATAATGAGTACTCAATGGCATAGTGTTTTATTTTCATGTACACCGCATCTTATTGCACGTCCGAGCTATCCGCCTCTTTACAATAATAGAGTAAATTAGAAAGGTGTATTTAAAAGGAAATGTACACGATTTATATTTATAAATAATTATCTCCTAAAGACATGCCCATAGCGTAGAATTTTGAAGCCACGAGGAGCCTATTTCTGTGTAGGTTAACGAGACGGAGAAGTTATTGTTTCTGTTCTCATCCTTGGTGTTTCTGGAAATGAATCTTTGAATAAGGGCAATGACTCGCGCTGCACAATCACCTACAACATTCATTTCGTGGACCCTCTGCTGCATTTCACTATAGGTTTAATCCATTTTCCACTCTGTAGAGTCCTTAGCTAGAAATGACGCTGCCATTTCTTGTCCAATTCTTGACTCATAAATCAAATTGTTGAGGTGTGTACTGTCTGATGAACAATTCAAGGAGACTCTGAAGGCTTAACGTTCTACTATCCAATATTCTCAAAGTCTTTACCTCTGGTGACTATAGTAGATTTTTGACAATTTATTTTATTTTTAATTACTCGTGAATCAAACATAGCAAGTCCAAATAATCGCTCTGAAAATGATCAGAGGTTGTAAAGAACATTATTTGATCTTTCGATTTGGGTAAGCTTCTGACTGTGCTAAAATATTGGCGTCGTTCAGAGGTGTTCTTTCGGCCTATGGAGCCTTGTTATAATTCTGGCCATATATAAGTCTCACAAATAGACTTACGTCTGTAATCCTTTAATCTTTAAAATAATGAGAATGAACTTTTCTTGATACGGGTAGATTTATAGGCAATAAATTGCCTTCAACATCCAACGGGTTCGGTGAACAGTTCCTGGTGCACATAGTGTGGTCTCAGTCCCAGTTGATCTTCCTAGAGAGATCTGACATAGTTTAGCAGATCGGTAAGATCGTCTCTGGGCTGCTAAGTCTTCATAGCCTCTGTATAGTATTCATGCAGTTTTGGCTTAGCCTTAGGATATCATCAGTAGTCCTATTGAACATGGTATCCCTTCCCATTGTAATATTTTCTTTAAAACTTGATGGCCCTTTCTTTTGTAAACGTTTAAATATTTACACTCCTGGCCTCCCAATATGTCCAAACATTTATCCGAAAATTTTGGAGAGCATGACTTCGTGAATATGGTGTCTGCAGGCAATACAAATATGTTCAGTATCAAGTTCCTGTTCGATTAAAGATAATGCACCCATGATCAACTCAGTGCTAGAAGCTATGGTATCGAAATAAATTTCTCAAATCTGTATTCTTATCTGTCATTCATCAAAAACATGAAGGAAAGAATTGGCCGGTTTTACACCCATACCTATGAATATCTCTGGGATTACCCACCTCCACTAGCGAGGACAGTAACTTGGTCTGATTTTTGTTTCTTACTTACAAAGTCAAGCAGTATTTTACCATCCCACTCTATAATGCGTGAATTTTTAGAAGAGAATGAGGCTTTATCTCTTTATGTAATATCTTTGCTTACCTTGTTTCATGCAAGGTGGATTATACTGTATGAAATTGACATATTTGATACCGATTGCCTAAATCTTGAGCCACTGCCCGAACAACAAACATTACACAGTGATAAGATAGATTGACAAGGTCGAGAGATGCTACAACATCCTCATTAAAACCGATTCATCTTTGGATTTTCATTGCAGATGTAAGAAAAAGGGATTTGGAACTCATCATCAGATGTTGAAGGGGTAGAGCTATTACTGCTTTGACTAATTTTCATTATGATGGAACCAGAATTCACTACTTCTTTGCTTTCATGCTCAACGATAAAAAAAATACGTTGACTCCCGACCTCCACTTGTGTTTCCCTTTTCACTTTCGAGATTATTATCTTCACTATACTTGTATACACTTGCAATCCTGCACTTCAGAATATATTCTAGATGCATTAAGAGGAATGTTGTATCCTCTTCCGTGACCATACTCTTCAATGCATCATTGTCTGCTACAGCAAATAGCACATCAATATCGCCCTTAAATATATCTTCTTTCATGTGACAGTTTTCTGTTCTTTTTTAAAATTAAATATTCATAAACAAGCATTTTAAGTTGCCTTTTAGCAGAAAAACCTTTGTGATTAGTAATCCTTGCTTTTCCCCAAATATCTAAGACAGAGTCCACTGTAGATCGAATAATCTTCTTCCAGTTGGTGAAAATTGAACCTTCTAAGGACCTCCGCTTTCGATAGAAGCCTTGCCGTTGAGAGGAGTTCCATTGGTTTCCCAACTAACCATACTTCAGATGAAGATATTGTAAACTTGATGGAACTAGTAGGAAAGCTTTGTTTTAAACTGTACACACAAAAAATCAAAATATCAGCATTTAAAAATTTCAAAGATTTTTCTCAAAAAGTATAGTGGCCATTAAATATGTTTAAAATTGATTGATTTTGGTTGTACATGCCTCTTTTGGATAGTGAAACAAAGGTAAGTTTGTTGAGAACGATTAAAAAACAACACAATGTTTGGAATACCCTTATGTATATTAGGGGTGGCTCGTGAATGAGGGCTCTGGGGCTCCGCCCTTCCTGCAAAATATAGCAAAATAAGAACCAAATATATTTTGAAATTCATATCAATTTTTTTATATTTTTTCATTACATAGTGAAAAACATAAATCAATTTAAAAAATCGTATATATGTATATATTCTCCCATTTTATTGAAGAAATTATCAAAAGCATAACCGTGCCAGCGCGTGACATAAAGCGCTCGTAGGTTAGCAAGCTCTGTGGTGGACTGGTTCAGGCCCGCCCCCGAGTTGTGCATGCGTCACAGGGTGGTCTGCCATGACACCACTTTCTTCAACCTTGCCAAGTTTTGTGGGCTGAGCTAGGGTGTGGTCTGCTACCAGCTGCAGTCGTCGGCCGGTGTCAGCGGAAAACATTAGTCCAGGATATTACTAGTCTGAATGCAAGAAGGACGGCACTCACTCAAAAGAACAGCATCTCTTTGACACCGAACAGTGGTCTAACAATCTCAATGTTGACCGGGAAATTCGTGACCGAGGATATTAATACTTCTCTATTAAACCTCTCACACCTTAGCTATTTACCAAAACCTTCACAGTATCAACACCAGTGTTTTGCAATCCTATCTTAAAAGGGAAAAAAGAAATACCATTAATTATCATCTTATATCAAAAGCCTTTGAATATTTGTCACTTTTTATTACTCTGGCACCCCCGTAAATGTGATTTAAATTTAAACAAACATACCAATATATAGCATTTTAAATTATATTATATAATTATAGAGTAGTCACACGCCTCTATAAGTTATTTAGAAAGGCCTTCCTCTGAAATATTTTTAAAATCGAATACCGTAAGACTTAAGAATCTAGCTTTAAAAAAAATTGACGGCCCTAGAAGCTCTTTCGAGTTTTTACTTTCTCGACCCCTTGGAGAGAGAAAGTATTTTATCGTCAAAAAATCTAACTTTAGATTTTGATAAATGTCGACTCTTCATTACTTACTAAATAAAAATAAATAAAAAGTTTTACATTTTGGGTCATTTTATATTTAGATTAATATTTTCACCATCGCTGAGCAAGAAAATGATAAATAAGTAAGTTATTATTTATAAACTGTTCATAAAAATACTAACAAACGAGTTTACACACACACACACACACACACACACACTTCCTAAGGGCGGCATTAAAAAGAGCCACTACCTAAAAATTTCCTAAAAACTTCAGAGCGGCGTTGACAAAGAAATTAAAAAAGGGCTTTGACAAAAAAATTAAAAAAACAAAATGGGCGGCGTCGTTGATTTGTATTGTTGGTGTGTGTGACGCGTTTTCGATCACTTTAGTGAATAATGAATGTTTTCTAGATTAAAAAACTAAATTTTGGTTCTTTGTGATTAGAAGAAAAGTTTGGAATTATAAACAATGGAAGGCCAGTAAGCAAATCCTGTTTAGTAAACAAAATGAGCGAAGACAGATTAAATGCTTTGGTCGTTAGTCTATTACAGTCAATGATTCATGAGATACCAGACAAAAACAGAATATTAGATTTTACTTTCAAACGATAAACTTCATGGTACATTAATTCTTAAAGTTATTATGTGGAAAGTGTTCAAGATAGTGTTAAGAATCTATTTAAATATTTTTTGTTTACTTGTGTTTGTGTGCTCGCGGGCGCGCGCGTGTGTGTGTATTTAACAATGGACAATCTTCGACTTTTAAACAAGTGAATTGATATACTTTTTCATGTATACAGCTTTAATTTACTGTTATTATCTTTATCCTTTTTATACTTTTATAGTGTAGTTTGTCAGCTAAATATAGGATGATATTAGGTTGATGAAAGGCAAGCGTTTGTATACTTAATTTAACAATTTTTAAGAGAAAGTCTTACCTAAGTCACTGTCACTCATATATATATATATATATATATATATATATATATATATTTACCTGAGCTGTGTCGGGAAGATGTCGACGACAGCGCTGTTGAGGAGGCTGGAGGACACCCCTGTGAGGCACACGAATAAAAACGCCAACACCAGGACAATCTCGGACGTTTGTCCGAAGTTCAGGCCTATACATGATCCGGCCGCCACACCCATGAACACGACTAGAAGACAACGATACAATGGACATCAGTGATGGCACGAACCGAAACTCTTCTATTTATTCTTTCAGAAAAACTAATTACCCAACAGATACATCCTCTTCCTATAGTAGAGGAACTGAACTGGTAGAAAATAAAATATGCGTAATTTATTTTAAATTTAATATAAATAAATATTTGACACAAGAGTTCATAACGACTTAGGCCCAAGCTTACAATGTCCGGTTATTCCGTTCGTTAGGGCTTATAAGGTCAAGTGATAACGACCACTACTTTGGATTTGCCAATATTTGGTTAGCGCTAATGTCCACATAAAAATGCTCGTAAGTTAACGCGGGGTCTACCTTCCGGTTAGCAAACATAACGTCCACGTTAACAATGTTAAACACTCCGCCATATTGGTTTCAAGGCGATTGTTGTTATTAAATTGAGGTTGCATTTATTTATATTATGATTTATTTTATGATTATGACGACTTAAAAGATGAGTTCTAAGTAACCCAAGATTTCTAAGACCAAAGAGATGCTTAGAACAAAAGAATTTCCTGGAATTTTATAACGAAGGAGACTTTTTTTTTGCGTTATTGTCTAGACAAAAATAAAGTGATAGAAATTATTGAAGTGGTTGAACACCAATAAGAATTGTTTATTTTCAATTGTTTGTTTGTATTTATCTATTAATTCATTTCAATCAGCAACATTTACTATTCTTTGTTAAAATTGAAACTTCGATCGCGTTTATGATTTTCAACAGACATTTTAGCAGAAAAATAAATACTATATAAGATAGCAGATAACCTTACTCATACGTGATAAATTGCACATGATTTGATTGGTTTTTATAGGAGTTCCATAAACGTTGTAATGACTAGCTATTCTCTATGGTCAAATTAAGCCAATCAAAAGCTTTGAAATAAATCTATTACTCCGAGAAAGTAGACGATAAGACATTATGGAAGGCACCTGTTCGTAATTTGACGAGCACATAAAAATAGTATCGTAACACACAATGCTAAGTTTAACTAACGATTAGACTTGACGAACAGTTAAATTACGTGAGCATTGACAAGACATTGTAAAATTGGCCCTAAAACTATTAATAAATTGACTTGCAGTAGCGTTAAGAAAGAGGATGGTAAATAACTTTCCCCTCGATTGAAACCAAGATGAATTCCTTTCAACACGTGTGCCTTTGGACACTTTTGGCAGTACTGATACTAATGGCGCACTGCTTTCGCTATCACAGAGAGATCATCCTTAATTCACCGCAACCTCCGTTCTAGTTTTGTAGACTATATTCCCCATAACTCCTTTATTCTAGTTTGACTTGCTGCAACTTTCACCCAACCTTAGTTCGGTGTAAGATCAATACCTTATAGACTCAGGGTGATTTATTTACACACCCAGGTGAATTCAACTTCGCCCTACTTGCTACGACACCAAACATAATCTAGATCGAGCTACGTCTATACTATCGTACATTTTTGGTAAATTTAATTGTATTTTAGGTTAACTGTACGTCTCTTTGGTGCCTGATACTGAACCCTTAGCCTGGCTCGTGGAGATACTCGTCCCGATATACAACCAATGCTAAGTACTGGGTGTACAATGCTTTAGTTTTGTTCACATTACATTAACACTTCTTTAACATAAGCCAAATAGAAACTTACATCCGATAACTTTTCTTCCAGTCCAGCGAACAACAAAACCAATAATCAGGTTGATAGCTCCGGTTCCTCCTCCGATGATGAGCGTGTTTCGGAAAGTCTCAGGAGTTATGGTTGAATCGCATTCTGCTATTTCTGTCCGGTTCCCATAACTTGAACCGCTCAAGATGATATCATCTATGAGGGAACTATTGCTAGTAAATGGATTACTCTCATAATTCCAGATACTTCTGTTCCCAGGGAGGTATTGATACAAAGTCTCGTCCACAGTTGACACAACAAAAGCGCGCATTGATTCACAAACGCTGGCTGTTTGTCCATCATAAAACAAAGAGTATGCAGCCATATTATTGAACATCTCTGGGAGCCACAATAGGAGGCTGTTGAAGCTAGCAACAAGCAAACACAGGAAATATAATAGCAATATATCAACTTAACAGGTATACAAGAGAAACCAATTTAAATGTAAGGTTTAACAAGCATTTTGATAATATCATAATCGTATGATGGATATCTATAATTTGTTGACAAAGTAGTCTCACGTGGTATAGATATACATAGAAGAATATTTAAAAGTTTCTATTGAATCTTTAAAGAAAATTACTAAGATAAAGAAGAGGGATATATGATAATCCATAAGAAACACGTGGATTTGCACGTGCGACTAAAAACAAGGTAATAACGAAATGTGTGAGGTGCTACCCAGTTGGAGTGTTATCTAACCAACTTTGTATAAAATAACGACAGGGGGCTTGCGGAGAAAGGAGAGGGGGAATGTTGATGGAGTCTTGTCTAGAGAAGATATTTCTCATATAATCAAACGTTTATAGAAAAATAAAGGTTCCACCTTACCAAGTGTAGTATCCAAACTGTAGAGCGCAGACCAGTAGAGTCATGAGTATGTGCTGCCGTTGGAAAAGAGGAGCCGTTTGGCTCCAAATGTTTTTCATGATATTTAAACATGAATTATTCGGAATATTATTTGATATGTTGCGTTCTGCAGAATTGTCTTCTTTAATAGATTCAACCTGGAGACAGAAAGTCAGAAAAAGTATCTTAAAGGATACGTTAGGAAACAACCATGATTTATTTTCCTCTTCTTTACCGTTTATAAAATATAGGTATAATTTTATCTTGAAACAAAATCGGTAAACTATCTATAATTATTCTACGAATTAATTTAAGTCACCTCTGACAAGACATCTTGTGAATGTGGGGAATGCCAGGCCTCCACCGTGGTTCGGATTCCACGTTAAACTGTAGGTACCTCCATTTCATCTCACAATCACCCTACCATTACACATTGGCGTAATTGCGTACAAACCGAATGGGTAGTAAGACGCGGTGATAATAATAATAATAATTTTAGTCTTCGAAATATTTGGTGACAGTAGTAAGACAACACTCTCTTGAATGTTGATACTAACAGTTGAAGGTTTGTTAAGAGTAATTGTTAGAGCCATGATGGCTCGGTACTGGCTCGCCCCAGGAGTCACGATGCAGCACGTCTACACGTGGCTGTAGTCCTCGTTAGAACACAGCGGGAAGGAGATATCGTCCGTGCTCAGTAAGAACAGAGCTATTGCTAGTCTAGGTGTCCATGTTACCTCGAGGGTGTAACATAGAGGAACACTTGTCTAGGTGTCCATGTTACCTCGAGGGTGTAACATAGAGGAACATTTGACTAGGTGTCCATGTTACGTTGAGGGTGTAACATAGAGGAACACTTGTCTAGGTGTCCATGTTACCTC